>VZTE01000556.1:1927709-1966281 GCA_013397775.1 Eulacestoma nigropectus
GGGGGGGGGGGGGGCAGGTTGAAGGGACGCGTGTGTCTGTGTCAGGGACGGAGGGCGAAATTTCTGCCGCCCTGCGACCAAATAAGGGTAAATTCCCCAGCGCCGGGCTGAGCGCTCAGGAATTACAAACACTGCGCGGCAAGAGCGGCCGCGAACCCGCAGCCCCCACACCCCGCGGGTCCGAGCGGGGGCGTCGCGTAGAGACCGCACAGCCCCGCCCCGCCGGCCCGCCCCCGCCTGCTATTGGACAGCGCTGATGTCAATCCCCGGCATGACGTCATGTCACCTGGATCTTTCTGGCTGAAATCCGCGCGGGGGCGGGGCGAGCGGACAGCGCGAGCGCGGATTGGCTGAGCGCGATGGCGCACGAGAAAAACCCGGAAGAATCGCGGCCCCCGGGAGGGGCGGGCTGGCGGGTGGGCGCTCGCGGTTCTGATTGGCCAGAGCGCTGGGGGCGGGCACTCCCCGGCTGCTCGCGGGGGCGATTGGCCAGGTGACTGTTCGAGAGGCGTCCGGATTGGCCGTCAGGGTTCTGGCAGCTTCCAGAAGCGGCGGCGGCGGGTATAAAACGGGCGGCGGCGGCGCTCCCCGGGCATATCGCGCCGCGGCGGCAGCGGGAGCGGGCGGGGTGGACACGGGCGAACCGCAGCACAGACAGCCGACACCATGTCTGCCAAAGGGCCGGCGATCGGCATCGACCTGGGCACCACGTACTCCTGCGTCGGTGTCTTCCAGCATGGCAAGGTGGAGATCATCGCCAACGACCAGGGCAACCGCACCACACCCAGCTATGTGGCGTTCACCGATACAGAGCGCCTCATCGGGGATGCTGCCAAGAACCAGGTAGCTATGAACCCCACCAACACCATCTTTGACGCCAAGCGCCTCATCGGCCGCAAGTACGATGACCCCACCGTGCAGTCAGACATGAAGCACTGGCCTTTCCGTGTGGTGAATGAGGGTGGCAAGCCCAAGGTGCAGGTGGAGTACAAGGGGGAGATGAAGACCTTCTTCCCAGAGGAGATCAGCTCCATGGTGCTCACCAAGATGAAGGAGATTGCTGAGGCCTATCTGGGGTGCAAGGTGCAGAATGCTGTCATCACGGTCCCGGCGTACTTCAATGACTCCCAGCGCCAGGCCACCAAGGATGCTGGCACCATCACTGGCCTCAATGTGATGCGTATCATCAACGAGCCCACTGCAGCTGCTATCGCCTATGGCCTGGACAAGAAAGGAACCCGGGCTGGAGAGAAGAACGTGCTTATTTTTGACCTGGGAGGAGGCACTTTCGATGTGTCCATCCTTACCATCGAGGATGGGATCTTTGAGGTAAAGTCCACGGCTGGTGACACCCATTTGGGTGGGGAGGACTTTGACAACCGCATGGTGAACCACTTTGTGGAAGAATTCAAGCGCAAGCACAAGCGCGACATCGCTGGCAACAAGCGAGCGGTGAGGCGGCTGCGCACGGCTTGTGAGAGGGCAAAGCGCACCCTCAGCTCCTCCACACAGGCCAGCATTGAGATTGACTCTCTCTTCGAGGGCATTGACTTCTACACCTCCATTACTCGTGCCCGTTTTGAGGAGCTCAATGCTGACCTCTTCCGTGGCACCCTGGAGCCGGTGGAGAAGGCTCTGCGTGATGCCAAGCTCGACAAGGGCCAGATCCAGGAGATCGTGCTGGTGGGTGGCTCTACTCGGATCCCCAAGATCCAGAAGCTGCTACAAGATTTCTTCAATGGCAAAGAGCTCAACAAGAGCATCAACCCTGATGAGGCTGTGGCTTACGGCGCTGCCGTACAAGCAGCTATTCTCATGGGAGACAAGTCTGAAAATGTGCAGGATCTGCTGCTGTTGGATGTCACCCCTCTGTCCCTGGGCATCGAGACGGCTGGAGGAGTGATGACTGCTCTCATCAAGCGCAACACCACCATCCCCACCAAACAAACTCAGACCTTCACCACCTACTCAGACAACCAGAGCAGCGTCCTGGTCCAGGTGTACGAGGGCGAGAGGGCTATGACAAGGGATAACAACTTACTGGGCAAGTTTGACCTGACAGGCATCCCCCCAGCACCCCGGGGAGTCCCCCAGATCGAGGTCACTTTTGACATCGATGCCAATGGTATCCTGAACGTCAGTGCCGTGGACAAGAGCACGGGTAAGGAGAACAAGATCACCATCACCAACGACAAGGGTCGCCTCAGCAAAGACGACATTGACCGTATGGTGCAAGAAGCAGAGAAGTACAAAGCAGAGGACGAAGCTAACCGGGATCGGGTGGCAGCCAAGAACTCCCTCGAGTCCTACACTTACAACATGAAGCAGACAGTGGAGGACGATAAACTGAAGGGAAAGATCAGTGACCAGGACAAGCAGAGAGTGCTCGATAAGTGCAAGGAGGTGGTCTCTTGGCTCGATCGCAACCAGATGGCTGAGAAGGAAGAGTACGAGCACAAGCAGAAAGAGCTGGAGAAACTCTGCAACCCGATTGTCACAAAATTGTACCGGGGAGATGGAGGGGCTGGGGCGGGCGGCTCCGGTGGCCCCACCATCGAAGAAGTAGATTAAAGAGGACTGAAGCATAGACTGGTTTATGGACAGTCACTCCATTCTTTGCTTTGTTTTTTTTTCTAACGTTTAAGGAAAACGTCCTTGCCGATAACAGAGTTTATTCTGTTGGGTGTGTATCAAGGCAGATCTGTCAGCTTGGTTTTGATAAGAGGGAAGGCACGTCCTGCTTTATAAGGTTAGTAATAGACAAATTTTGTTAATTCAGATACAGCTGTTTGTACTCTGGATGTTTGTCTCTGTTTCTTCTAAAGTAACCATTTGGCTGTTGCAGTTGACAAGTTTCAAGTTATGCATGAAAACCTTTACAGAAGATGAAAAAAAATTTGCCAAATTTGGCTTCTGGAAATTTTGGTAATAAATAAAATGTATTAAAAGCATAAATCTATCCTCTTTCTCCTCTCTGTGAAGGGGCAGTAGTGGGGTGGGGGGGGTGAGGAAGACCTTTCTGGTGGTGTCTGTGGCTCTGGGTGGTGACAGCAGTGGAGCAGGGGGTGTTGGGCTCTGGAGGGCAGGGCTGATGCCCCTAGAGTGGCAGTGGGAGAGAGCACGGGGGCTTCCTGAGGGGACCCCAGCTTGGGATGGGCACTGGGGAGGGGGTGTCCTGGTGCTGCAGCCCCGCAGCTCCATGGCCGGGGCAGTGGGAGTGTGGCTCCCGGGATTTTCTCAGCAGGGAAAAGTTCCCCGGCGTTGCGTGCCGATGCTGTTTTTGGGCAGGACCTGCTCTTACCCGCAACCGGTGTCCGGGGCTGCAGTTCCCAGCTTGGGAATGCATGGTGCGTGTGTGGCTGGGAGAGAACAGCGGGGAAATGAGGACAGCAGAAATAGTCCTGCTTGGCAGGTGGTGGGGCTCGATAAAATAGAGACCAGTTTGTGGGCAGCTGTACAAAGTGCTGAGTTATTCTTGGGTTGCTTGTGTGCACGCTGAGCTTTCAATACTTTACTGAGTGTGTTTTTCTCCTCTTAAGACAATCAAAAGTCGATCTAGCAAGGACACCCCTAGAGTTGGGAGTGCTGAGTAAGGAGCTGGTATGCTGAACTTAATAGAATAGGCAAAATCTGTAGTAGTTAAACTTGTCTGGCTTTGCTGCAAACTGTCTGCAGAGCTCTTCATTTGTATAAGAAAGCAAAAAACCTGGCAGGCAGCGTTGGGAGTCCGAGGCGCTGCGAGTTAATGAGCTCTCCTGCAGCAGCCTGATGGCACGCATATTTCGGACTGGCTTGTCCTTTAAGGGAAAAAACTGCAGAGCAGTGGGCAGCTGAAGGGAATCGGCTGCGGTGTTTTGGTTTGTTGCTTGTTTGGATGTCAGGAGTGTTGGTGTCCTGGGAACCGTGGTGGGTGCTGCTCTGCCAGCTCTCCCCGCTGCAAACAACTTTTAGGACTCCGATTCCTTAAGCTCGTAGGTGATGTATATTAAAACAAAAAACAACAAACCTATAAAAAGCTTTTTGTGTAAAGAAGGGAGACAACAATAAGGTTGTTCAGTATTTAATAATCATCAGAGATGTAACACTCTGATTTACTACATGGATTTCTCTTAGATAGCTTTCCAGGGCACTCACTGCATGTGGGTTTCTCTTCACTGGCTACAGAAAGGGGTTACAGTCATCACAGGGGGGAATGTGAGGCTTATAAAAAGCTTGTTTGATAGCTGTTTTTGCAAATGACTCAAAACCACTTCAGGTTTATGGAGCGGTTGGCAGGTAAATGTCAGTGCCATCACAGTGAAATTGGAGAAGTCAATTGCAGCAACTTCAGCACCTGCTGAGGGCTTCAGTGAGATCTCCTAACGCTGCAATCAGGCTCTTGGTACATAGCAGGTACATAGCACTTTCCTGGCTGTTTCCAGGTACACTGCCTCTTGATTTCCAGGCTGTAACATACAGAGGACCCTGGGAATGAGATGATACTGTGACTTTTAACTTTATTTTTCCCCTAGGAACTAATAGGTAAATATGTTTATGAATGGCACGAGATCGTGTGTAAGTGAAAAGTTGTTGCTGCAAACTGTAATACTCTGTCAGATAAACTCTTTCAAACCAAAATCCCACTACTATGGGATGACAATAAGGAATAGGTAGCACCCATTTTCATTGTAAATGCAGGTTGAACTATTTTTTCTATTAACCAACTGGTAATTGCCCTTGCCACATAGTTTCCTTTACTTTTCAGCCCTTGGTTTGCATTCCTCAGCGTCGCTTCCCAGTTATTAAACACAATTTTTTGTTATTTAAGTCTATTGCAGAGCTAATGTAGCTAAATGCACACAGCAGACAGTTTGTGACACGCCTGTGCTGTTGTCTGTCCTTCCCCTCGTCTCGGCCACTGCTGCTCTGTGCCTGTTCCAGCAGTGGGGCAGTCAGGGAAAAGAGACCAGAGATGTGGAGTCCCCATCGAGATGGCAAAAGTGGCTGAGGACAACAACAGGTTAACACTGGGAGAGTTGTATTTTTTTCCCCTACCAAAGAGATGTTTTTTTGGTGTGACACACCTAAGGCTGTGTGTGGGGTATGTGAAGGATTGGAAACTTGTGCTGACTTACATGCTTGGGAAAAGATTTGTATTCTCGAGGCACAAAGTAGCCTTTAAAATACGTGAACAAGCCCCCAGAATGCAAAAGGCAGAAAACTTGAAGAGCTCAGAGCTAGATTCCTTGCATTCATTCACTTGGTTTATAAAAGAAAGAATAACTTCATGTTTTCAGTATGTTGTACTAACTGTAGAATGAACTCTGATCCTCTTAGTGGAAACTTCCCACTGATTCCAGTGAGTCTCTATCCTTCCTCTCCCCTCCCCTCCCCAGTTTCTTAAAGAAATAAAGTCAATTTCCCAGATGCTGCTCCTCGTTTGCAAATAGGTGCATTTGGTGTGTACATGTCATTCTGGGGAGCAGTTGCACATTGCAAATGAATTTGGCAAAGCCAGGAAGGTAATCTTGTCTAAAATCTGCAGTTTCATTGTTTTTGCGCTCAGTGTCTCTCATCCTGTGCACTGTCCTGACTCACAGGAAAGCCAGCTGCTCCTGTCAAAATCCTGGGCTTGGGTTTCTGAACTTTGCCATGCGGCAACAAGGCTGTGCAAGAAAGACAAAGCCCGTATGGGAGAATGTAAAGTGCTTGTAACTTCCTAGCACTTGTGCAAATCCTGTATTAACTTTTGATGGCTACATACGTTTTCTGATTGAGCTTGGATGGTATAATTTCAAATAGAGGAACACCCGTGGCATTAATACTGGAGAATTCAATCACCCAGCTTAAATCCCTAAAGCAAAGCCATGCCTCCTGCGTGCGGTGCAGGCCGCCCTGCAATTCCCCACCGTCGCTTTGCAGGGGAGAGGGAAGGGACAAAAAAAAAAGTCAAAGCCGAAAGCATTGCTAAAATAACGTGCCGGTGTGAGAGCCTTCGGAGGGAGCTGAGGATAAGGGCGCTGTCTGAGGGCAGCCCACCGGGGAGCTGAGACGTGCTCGGACAGGCTGTGTCCACCCAGCCGGCCAGGTGAGTCAGCCCGGCCCCGCCGCCTCCCGAGCGTCTGTTTGAAGTTGTGCACACAGGACTTGCAGACGGGCTGCAGCCCTGCTCATCCCTTGTGATACCATCTTAAAGGCAGGAATGAATACATCCCAGCAGCCTGCCTTTTATCTCTTGGGAGGCACTGCGTGGAGCCCTGCAGGCTGGGTAGCATTTCTCTTGGGAGCTGCCTGTCATTTAGGTTCTCCTTGAAGGTCTGGGGCTCTGTGGGGTGCAGCCAAGGTAGGAGATGAAGGATCTCAGGAGTGCACTATAAATTTTGTCTTCCCCATTGTGAGCCGCTCCTGCAGATACATATGAGGAACAGGAAGAAAGGGAAAAAATGTTCAGGGAATTCACAATTCCAGTCTTGGCACTCACCTTAAATGCAAAGCATCACATTAAAAAACATGGGCTTACACCCAGCATGCATACTTAAAGTTCCTTTTTTCAGTCTTGTCAGTGCATTGCAAGGTAATAGCATTTCAAACTCTACTTATCTCAGAGGTGTTCCTCGTTTCTCCTCCTTGGCCCTGTGCCTGGCATGAGTTTCCCTTACTGTGTCCCTTTAGAAAGCACAGGGTGGTCTAATCTCTGCTCTGTCAGGTACACTGCACCTTGGCACATGGGAATCCTGGGATGTTAAATCAGCAAAGCATGTGGATGCTCTTACAGCAGCAGAATTACGTTCTGTAGTTGTTCATCACAGGAAAGTTATCACCCCTCCCTACCCCACAGCAAAACAAGTTATGCTAGTAAAGCTTCTTTAGCACACTTATGTGGGTCAGGTATCACATCTCTCTGCCACTCTCTTCCACATATTTATGCAGGCAGAAGCCTATAGCACAGACCTGCCTCTAGAGCAGATTTTGCTTGCAGCAGCGTGGTGATTATAGAGTTGAGCAGGCCAGCATTTCCAGATGCAGCAACATATTTCACTTCCACGTATGAAACAGCAGTGTTAAAACCCCCTGATCCACCCCTGCGTGACCCATTTGCCTTTACTCTCTCCTGCATCAAGATGGTGGAGACAGAGACAAGCTGGTTCCCCTTGTCATCCCAGTAACAGCACCAGCCAGGAACTTCAGAGAGGGGAGAACTTTCCCTCTAAGAGCCAACACTCTTTTTGTAGTCTTAAAGAAAATCAAGAGTACAGGAAATTTTTGCTCCTTTTCCATTGCTGAAGATATTCTCTCCCACCATTCAGGAATTGTTTTTTGTATGTTGGCCTCTGCAAAAGTTGACAGATTTCTGTTGCATCCTGGCGCAAGCAGTGTGAGGTTGTTCTTGCCCATGCTTAGGTAGCAGTTGGCAGCACCTGTACCTTACCTGCTGGAGCAGTTAAAAATGTCACTGCTCCAAATAATTTGCAGGTCAGCAGTTAAAAATCTATTTTGAATAGGATTAAGGAGACAAAAACACTTCCAGAAGTGGCAGTGCTATGTACTTCAGGCAGTATTCTATAGACACGTCATTGGATTTAGGAGGTCTTGGCTGCCTTTCTATATTCACTGCCAAGCATCATTAAATACTTTCTGTCAATCCCTATAAGAGCTGCTGCACAGTTGCACTGACAGTCTAGCAATCACATGTCATGGATGAAAGCAGCATTTTTTTTTTTGCCAGGCTGTATCTAAGAATGTAAACATATTTATTTCAAAACCACGTTTATTTCTCAGTTGGAAGACTCCTTCTTTCCCTGCTGAAGACCTCATTCATTTGCATTTGTGTTTGCAAATGTTCCTACACAGCCTGGTTAAAGAAATTTGATGGTAGCTAGTCCTTAGTCCTACCCTCAGCACTACAGGTGGGAGAAAACTAATTTTAAAATTCTAATAATGTAAAAAGTCTCTGTAATACACTAAAAACTAAAAGTCAAGTTCTCTGCCATAATTTCCTTCACATTTCCTTCAAACCTCACAGAATTGAATAGAGAAGATCTTGTCTATAGCACTTCTATATTAAGTTTTCACTTTTTTTTCCCTATTTCTATAGCAGGGAGATGGTTATTATATCCTGAGAAGAACTAGAAACTGGGCTATGAAATTTTTTTGTAAGGTTCCTAGATTTCTGAGCACCTCAGAATACAGAATCAAAATCAAAATTTTGAAAGTACCTTTTGAGCGTGAGGTACATTTTAATACTTCTTCCTTTCTGTCAGAGGCACTTTAATAACAAAAGGTTGATTGTTGGGGGTGCAAGGCTGTGTGAAAAGGGCTGACAACTGCTCGTGTTCAATAATCTCATCTAGTAAAACCACGCAGAGGGAGTAATGGCACGAGGGGTTCAGTAAAAGAATGTGCAGCTGGTTTTTCTATCTTTCCAAAATCAGACTGCCTGTAAGTGGTGCCAGGCAGTCGCTGCCTCCTGAGTTCCCTTAGAGCTTCCGTGTGGACTCAGGATCTGATTCTGCCTTTGCCTGTCAACACCTGCAGCCAGTTTGGAGCTGTGGATGTGGCTATGAGGCCACAGGGCTCTGGTTCTGGGGCATGGCTGGTGCTGGACATGAGGTGGACACACTACCTCTCCAGAAGTTACAGTGCAGCTACCAAACTGCCCTTTGCTTTGGATTATCCAAGGAATGCACTCTTCAAATTGCTGAAAACAGGGAATTAGGAGCTTCCACGTTGCACAAAACTGAAGCAAAAACCTGCACCGATGTTCACAGTGTTTCGTCCAAGGACAGTCTTTATTCCATTCATACAGCATGATCCTGTTTTTAATGAGCAGGCAGAGCACTTGGCAGGTAAATGGCATAGTCATGGGCAGTATTAGCTACTGCGAAATTGAAATCTGTGCTTGTGTGTCCAATACAAACAGCAGTGCACTCACGGAGTCTTATATTCCTGGAGAAACCAGGGCTGACATTTAACTGCCCCTGGGAAAAGAGGAGGAAATTAATACGGTGGATATGGGAGACAGAGGCTTGACAAAGCAAGAAGAAACAAGAGGGAGAGAAGAGGTGGATGACTGGATGGTGAGTCAGTGATATTTTTGTTGAGTTTATGCATTTGTTTATTTTCTGGCTGCGATATCCAAATTAAACATTAGATATACCTAAAGAATGGGTACATATACATATTGTTGAGTGTTCCCAGCTACTGGGACGCCCATGGACACACAAACACCACAAGAAACAACACTGAAAGAAGCCTATTAAGGGTTCAAGGTCAGTTGTTCAGAATTACGACAATTGGAGCAAGCCTATTTCTTGCTTTCTTTGTGCTTATGCCTCATAACCCAATTTTTAATTATGCACTAACAGGTTTTTATATTTTTTTTTTTCTTCTGCAGGGCACCTGCTTCAGTCAGTGCACACAAAGGGCGGTGTAAGCTCTAAGAAGGTTGTAGTTCCTGGTTCAACATACACCTTATTTATTGTGTGCTGTTCAGCCTCAGCTCTGAAGAAGAATTATTGCTTAGGATGCTGCCTGTGGAACTTACCACCATCACATCTTGATTGCTTCACATTATCTGTTTCGTTTTTACCCCTCAGATGTGTATAATTCCCACAGAAAGAAGGTGATAAATCAGCAAAAGCCAAATGCCATGTGTCTATTATGGCATCTTCCACTGGAAATGCCAAGGAGCTGTTTTTTCAGAGAGCTTAGTGTTATGCATTTCTTGGACTGTTCAAAGCAGATTTCCATTACAGAGGAACGTTTGTCTCCCCTGCCTCCTACACTTCAAACACTAACCCAGGTAGCCCTGGGTATCTGCAACACACCCCTTACTTTTGCCAGTTCTTTTGGCACGACTTTTACTGGAGTCAAGGTGGGCCAGTGGTCTCCTGAGGCTGACAGCCCCACTCTCTAAAAATGAGCCGATGAGCCATCAGTTCCATACATTCCCCTTTCCCCTGAGCCTGTTTCTACAGTGCTGCCTGGCTGCCACGGATGGGATCTGAGGTTGTTCCCAAACCTGCTTCTCTCATCCTCTTAAATATGTAACTTGGCTGCCAAGTCATAGATATGTACTTGGCAGGCGGCAATAGCAACTGGAAACACAACATACACGATGCAATTGTATAAAAAAATGGAAAGAGATGGCTGGGGAGAGCAGAGCCAGAGCAGAATTTTCAGGCTGTTTTGAGATCCTACCTTACCTATCCGTGGACTGATTGTGTTTGCATGGATACACCTCTAAAGAGTACCCACAAGAGAAGATGCAGTGTTTGGAAGGCTTTGGAAATAAGGGAAGTTAGGGACAGGTTGCTTTATGAAAATTTTCTTTCCCCACATTGTGTGGTCCATTTGTTCTTCCACGTGGTCATGAACTCCTGTGTTACTTTCAGGAGTATTTTCCCTAGTCAGAAACTACTGCAAAAATGATTGATGCCATTTTTAAGAGATGGGAGCACAGGAAATGTTCCTTCTGTCTTACTGACCTGACCTGTCTAAAAGTCTTAGGTCAGGTATTTTCATCCTTTCAAAGTGTACACTAGTGCAGCAACATTTTCTTAGGTTGTAGTTGACCTGGTCTGTTGCTAGGTGTGGTCCTTCCCTTGTCCCCTTATATTTATCTGTATCTCCACTGGCTCTTTTCTGACAGCACCACGAACTGATGTAAAATGCTAACCCAGCAGAAAGCTTCTTATTTATTTTTGCTGGATGACTACTTTTGACAGTTTAGGGAGTCACCTTGCTGTGGGGTCAAAGAAAAAGAATCAACACAAAGGTAAATGATGGGAAAATTTTGATGAGATCAAGAATGCTTCTTCCATTAACAACTGGCTCTTAGGCTGGTTTAGCTGTAATGTGAAACCTCACCCTTGATGGAGACTTGACTTCTATTGGGAAAAAGTGCTTTTGTCAGCATAACTTGTACCAATTTTGGGTGCAATCTGAGCAATACCAGTTATATATAACACTGACCTGCTGTGAATGATGTGTGAGAGATTCTCTGCTTGAAAAACCAAATGCTTCACAATATCCCAAAGATTCTAAATCTCAAAATCATGCCCTAAAATGACCTGCCTTAGTATATGGGAATTATTTCCAGGTGCGGCTTCCAAATCTTGAGCTGACAGCTCGTGTAAGGACCTAGGTCATGCCACATACTTGGTGATCTGGTAGATATACTTTGCAATCTTGTAAAGCCCAAAGCTAAAGTGTGTTTAACATTCAGAGAGCTGTCGCTGCCAGGACCAGGACCAGCTGCCCTCACTGCTGCCAGTCCTGGGAAAACCAGGAAAATCTCTGCAGCTCCTGACCATCAATGCCACAATAAGCATAAATGAGTGGCTGTGGAGATATTATCACATGGAAAAACAACTATTTCCCTGTTTGGACCAAAATGTTACCCAGGGAAGCTGCTCAGCAGAGTTGGGAAGCAGCAGAGCCCATTGGCCATGAGTCCCAGCACCCAGAGCAGGCTGCAGTGGAGGGTTCTTGCTGGGATCTGCAGTTCTGAGGGGACAGCGGATGGTCACCAGGATACTGCCATAAGCAGTGTCACCTTATCCCCTTCACTCCGCTTCTGTGAGCTTCATCACCTTTCCCAGCTCCATCCTGTTGCTGCTGTTCATTTTTGCCTCTGTAGCAGACCCCCGGGGCCACAGGAGGCCCCACGGGTGGGCAGGGACCTGTCCTGCTGCCCCAGCACAGTGGTTAGGGACAGTCATTCAGCCATTTGCATTAGTGAGAAGCAACTGAGATGTATTTTGAAGACACAGGGGTGGAATTTTCTCCTTCCTGTGGTGCACTGGTAGGTCTTGCTATGCTGGATTACCACCTTTCCTATTTTTCTTTCATGGCTCATAATCCCTTGTGTGTAACATAAAGGTACAGCATTTGTGTGGGCCTTTTCATCCAAGAGTGGTAAAACACTATTAGAAAGCTGGAACTGAAGACTAGAACAGGCAAGTTGAAATAACCACTTTTTGTCAAAGGATTAGAGCCATGATTTCCTCATATTCATCTCTGTGGTCTAACCACCACATGGGCTGTGGGCTGCTGACTTGAAATTATTCTGTTGTCCCATATCCAGTCTCTACTACCAAATTAGATTGAGTAAGAATTTGTGAGAGCCTTGTGGCTGCCTGGCTGAATAGTACCTGGCAAAAAGTCACAGGAAAGCTTAAAGTTTCACTTGGTTTAAATTTGTAGGCAGAGGGATTTCAGCAATAAGAGTCATTTTGCTTTAAAGGTGACCTGCAAATAATAGTTAAGAGTTTGCAAGTCTCTCTTGTTAATTAAGAAAGGAGTAACAGACCTCATTTATTTCCAGGGGATATTTTTGTTTGGAATTTTAAAAAAATGTATAGATGCTGTAAAATGCTGTTGCCAGTAGTTTTGTCCAGTGTCTGCTAAACAGTCTGTCTGGTGTTTATTTAAAGTTCTCAGAATATCAGGAACGTGCATAATATATTCCATCTTTAAGCAAAGGTTTTCTTTCTCCTGATACTTAGGTTCTACAGTTACATAAACATTATTTAAAAAACCAAAAGCAATGTGTTGTTTCATGCCCAGTTCCATTTGATTTCTCAGCCTTTACTGATTCACTGGCAATCAAAGAACTGATTTCTTTAGCAAACTTCCCATTAGTTATTCATAACCTGGAAGACAAAAAAGGACAAATTCACATTTTTCTTTCTTACACTGGCAACCTTTGAGAACTTCTGTTGAAATAACTCACACACAAAACATCTGGGGGAAAAGCAGACTGAAGAATGATGGAAAGTGCCCAATATGCACAGAATTTGCATTATAAATTCTTTGTTGGGCTGAGAAATTGAGCATAGATTTATGACATGCACTCCATACACTGTTTTCTTGCAGAGGATGAAACTGACTTGAGGTGTGAGGTACTGGAACGCTGATATAACACCCTTGAATCTGCAAGGTAAAATAATGATGCTTGATTTCAAGTTATGCAGCTTTAGGCCTTGATAAATACAGCAGTTCCAAGTAAAATCAGTCTAGTATTTTTTTTTACCCAAGCATCAACTGCAGGACAAATTCTTATATCATGTTAATGGAGTAAAGGAGAAATAGACATTTACTCCATACTGCTCTCAAGCTGAACTACAGAGGGGCAGCTAAAATTGTGTATCATGTGTCAGAAATGTGCCCCACACTCTGGGGCAGCAGTGCTGGATGCGAGGGCCAAATGTCACCCCAGGTGTCCACAGGAGGAGATCCACGGAGTGATGTTCCCTGGTGTGGTGTTTGACCCTGTGCAATGGTGGGCACCAGAGGACTGCAGACCTTTAGGGAAACCACCACTCTGCAGGGGACAAAGTGCACCTAACTCTGCTTTGAATTGCTGTGGCAGGTGTGGATTAGGGCATTATCAGGCCTTTTAAACCATCAGGGGGAAAAAAAACCCAAAACCGAAAAACACCCAAACTATCTGTCCCTGCTCTTTTCTCAGGGGCAGGGAGCGGGTGGAGCGTGGCAGGAGTGGGTCACTCACATGCTGCTCGCTGCTGCCTCCTGCCCTGCTGGGCATTTTCCAAGCTTTTTTCCAGCTGGAGCCAGGCTGCTCCCCTCTCTCCTGGTCACAAAGCTACAGCAGACACCTTTCATAGTCTGTGTCTCAGCAGCTTAAGCCAGCTTCTCCACTGGGCTTGGGAATGCTGCTGACTCTGCCCGGCATCTCTCCAGGGAGAGGTGCGGGCTCTTTGGTGATCTCTGCCTGATCTTCCCTCAGTGATCCCAAAGTAGAGCTCTGGAATGGAGCAGTTTGCATCTGAAATCTTCCTAAAGTCACTTGAGACACAGCTGGAAGGGTTTACATGTCACAGGGCGTTTGGGGCAGGAGGCAGAGCAAGAGGACCCCCAGAGGCCCCTTTGTTCTTTGCTTCTGTATTCTTGAAAGCAACATCTCACCTTGGCCTCACCACAACCCAAATATTTTCTTGGTGTCAACTAGAGGCCAAAATAGATATATCTTCATGTTCTGGGATGTTGACCTCTTTGTACTGCTGCTAGTAATTTAAAATCATACTGCTGCATGCTCATACTCTGTATTTCAGCTCCAATCCAGCAGCTGATGAAAACCTCAAGGAAGGAAAAAATGCTCTCTTTCAGGAAATGCATGTTAAGACATTAAAGAGGTATTTCAGTTCGACTAGCCTAGCTCAAAAAGAAACAAGATCATTTGTGTGGGAATATTTTCACTCATTGTCTGAGGATCATGTCTGAACAAAGCGCATGAAGCAGGAAGCCAGCTGTCATTTCAACAGGGTGGATGAGTGGTCTGAACACAAGAACAGAGCCAGACATGCCTGGTATTGAATGCTAGCTCAGGCACTAGCTTGGTCTGACTTTGGTAAAGTCATTCAGCATCTTTGTTGCTGTTTCCAGATCGCTCACAACAAGGTAATAATTCTCATCTACTCCAAAGAGTATTGTGAGGTAATTAATTCATCTGTGTAAGGCACTTCAAAGATTTATTATTATTATTATTATTCATGTTATAAATTCACAACATGGTATAGCTGACTTTCATCCATTACTTAAAACCTCTTTGATCTAAATAATACAGTCGCAATTTATTATATTAGCAACTAAAAGAGCAACTTCAGACGCAACCTTAGAGGTGAAATGTCCTGTTTCTCTCAACATCCCCGGCCTGGTTTGTAGTTCTAACAGTTGAAAGTTAGTTCAGGATACCTGCCAAGCACATTTCACTGCCTGTCCCTTTGAAACTGAGTGCAATGAAGAGAGCATCTACCAGGCAGACAATATTCTCAGACTGGAATTAGCACTGTGTCCTTGAATGTTATATATTGGTCAACCACCAGCATCTTCCAAGAGGATTGCAGTGCCAGGCTCCCCGAGAGAAGGCTGGCTGACAAAGGAGGAAAATTGCATGGGCTGTCCAAGTGGGTACAACATGAATACGTGACGTTGGATGATGTAAAATGTGAGCAATTGCTGGTATTTCACATCAGCAAGGCATTGCCTCTACAAGTTAGAAAGCTCTTTCTGCTGACACTGGCAATTTTTTTGAGGAAATACTGTTTTACTCCTCTGTATGCTTTCAGATGCTGCTCTGCTTTTGAAAGAAGCAAATGACTTACATCACATTACCTTTTGTAGCTGGTATGAGGTATGTCATGTAGAGTTTGTTTTGAGAATTGTGTGTGTGTAGCTGGATGTGGAGGGACCTCTCTTCTGGTTGAGAAGCAGAATAGGAAATATTAGAGGTTTAAAATCTCTCAGCTGTGTGGTTCAGTGGGAAACAATACCGAATTCATTCTGTCCTGAACACATGCAAAGAAATCTATCACCTGTTTGAAAGCTTTCTATTCTGTTACCTAAAGGAAGGTAAAGTGCAGAAAATATGTTTCTTGGAAACAGGTCGGGTAATACCCAGTTCAATCCACTCTTCAGCACTCTTCTTTGTCAATAATTCTCTAAAAACCTTCAAAGTCTTAGTGTGGGGTGGAGTGCTTGCTACGAATAGGTCTCAGCCATTCTGCTAATATTTGGTATAATGCAGCCCTTGAGCAGAGACTTTGTTCTTTCTCATAATGGTCTGGTGATGTCTCTATCTACAAATCTGGAAACTTCACAGTGACCATTCCACCTTCTACTTAGGAATGAGAAACTAGATGAGTTCCTCATGGCCCTGCTCCTCTACCTACCTTTTCCCCTGGGAAAAATTGCCCTGGAATTAGCCAGAAAAGGAATGCAGATCCCTGATTTTGTGAGTACATTAGGGGTGTAAGTACACAGAGCTTGCCTCAGCAAATTTGGAATCATAGATCCGTCTTTCAGGTCAGAATCAGTCAGGTCAGAATTCTGCTTATAAGCAGGAACTGCTTGCTATACTGGGATATATGGGATACTACAAAGACCCCTTGTGTCACCATTTATGCCCCCCATCTCCCTGTCCTCCATGAGTAACCTCCAGGACACAGGCTCCACTGGCTGTGGAAAGGCAGATTTTCTGGCAGGCTTTGAACCCTGCTTTGCCCCAGCCCTTCCCTGAGTGGTGAGTTCTGTTGTCCATGTGCCATGGCATCACCACAGTCTCCTGTTCAAGATGGTGGCTGGGTCCAGTCCTGCTGCAATGGGGCCTCCAAATAATTTGCATGAACAAGACAATGCTGCAATTTGAATAAATAATTTCTACTGCCACTGATGTTAAATCTCTGTGAGTTCCCTGGACCAAATGACCATCTCTTACTGCCCTTTCCCAGGACTAACATTAGCACCCAGCCATTTCTGCCTGCAAAACAGAGCAGCAGATAGTCACAACTGAGTCTGCTGGGTGTTAATTTGTGCTGTGGGTGACATTGCTTTAAGACTTCATTTCTAAATACTTTGCAAAGCAGGTTCTGATGACTCTTAGGTGCTAGAAACATGTTACAGCATGAGGAATAAGTGCTAGGAAAGCAGTTCCCAAGTCAGGGTGTGTGACCACATTTGCTGCCTTGCAGAGTGGAAGTGGGGATGCCAGGGGAACAGATCAGGAGCTGCTGTGTTGGAGGGTTATGTGCCTTGGGACAAAGCACTGCAGAATTACAAGCCATGATTGTAACAAACTTCTGTGATTTTCTGGAGTCCGTAATAGTTTCTGGAATTGATTCACCATTTTCTTAAAACATTTAATGATTACTTGCTTCACAGTTCATGAAGCCTTGATATAAAGATGGGTAGATTTATCTGGATTGAAGAATAGAGTGCTGGAGGATTGGTGTCTCTAAGGAATTGATTTGTTCTACATCCATAGATTTACAGGTGTTTCTTTCACTGCTCAAAGAACAATTTATAAATAACAAAAACCATCAGCATAGCTCAGTACACGAAGGTCACAGACTCAGCTGAGGTGCTCTGGGCTGCAGTTCACAAAATGATTCCCTCGCTCTTGGCTGGAAAAGGACAAGGAGGCCACACCATGGGTCGTGACATTTCACTATATCATTGATAGGTGTGGCAAATGCAGCAACAGACTGAAATAAAGGGGAGTTCGGACCTATTGCAATATAGGGTTATGATTCCTGGATCAAGGGACCTCTGGTTAGTAGGGATCAGCTACAAGCTACTGGACAAACCCTGCCAGATGAGACTTTTCACTGCATTGTGCCATGCAGTTCTCCCAAAGTGAGTCCTGCCTATTGGTGGGAAACAAATACTGACTGTCCTTTTCTACAATAGGGTTTTATTTAGATTCATTACCATCCCTGAAGGGAAGTGCTTGCTTGTCAGGATTATCTGAATAGAGTGTTAAGAGAAGATTAAAGAACAGGCACTTACCATGCAGAAGCAGAAATTCAGGATATTGATCTACTGAAGTGTAAATACAAGTAAGGAAAATAAAATTACAAAAGGCAATTTTAGGTCCTATTTAATGTTGAAGTTCATCCTTAATTGTTTTAGTGTCTTAGCTGAATTGGAGAAGCAGGGGGATGTTAGTCATGCTATGGAGAGCTTTCTGGTATTACATCTTCTTTCCCTATTCAAGACCTCCCAGTTATGCACACAGTCTAATTACAAATTTATATGGGCTGTATTTCAAATCAAATGTATCAAGGACTGTCTTTCCCCTCCTATGGAGTAAAATTCTGGAATGGTTTTCCACTAGGAAGTAGTGGGGGCAGGCAAGAAAACTACCGTGTTTCTGAAGGTGGAGTCCTGAGAGCTTGTGAAAGGGATTTCATAACTACAGAATAGAGTCAGAATGACATAAAATTACACTTGTGATAAGAATCCTTGGGTTTGTGATATGCTGATGTATTTGGGCAAATGTGAAAGAAGATTGCGTAGTTGTTTGTTTTCCTGTACCTATCCCACATAAATCCCATGCTCAGGGCTGTTGCTAGTGGCCTGCTCAGGAAGAAAACTCCTCCCCCTTCCTCCAAGATATAATTTAATTTCAGAGGCTCTTTTGCTTCCCTGTGTAGTTCTGGCAATGTGCCACAAGGAGAGACAGACTGGAGGCAAGACATGCCAGTACCACTTCAAGTTTCTCGTTAGTGATGCCTGTAATTTGCTCCCAGTTAAACTGACAGACAGATTACTTGGAGACAGGGCTTGATGACCCACCAAGTTCTTTATCAGTCTCATGCTCCCCTGTGACAGACACATCCAACGCTGTGCAGTCCTCCAGCAGCTCTTCTTGCAGGCCCAGTGTGATAGCCTAACAACACAGAAAACAAAGCTGGTTATTCCTGCTCCTCGTCGGTGTGTTTGGGGATTCCGGCCATTTGGGCTGCCTATTTGAGAGGATTAACTCATCTGTTGGGTCTAATTTTGTCCATAACGAGCCAGACCTGATGGTCTGAATAGCTCCTCAGCTGTCTTGAACCTAAACCACTGATACTTGTAGAAGTATCAGTGTCCACAGTCCCTCAAGGGAACACCTAAGACCATCCAGGCTTCAGAATTCATTGCTTCTGTGCACTAAACTGTCTTTGGAAAATAAAGTATTGGAAGGGGTTCCTGTTAGAGAAAGTCGGGATGAATCTGGACATCTTTCACTTCTTGTGACTTTGTCTTTTGTTGATGCCCTGCTGATTCTTTGTAAATCCAAGCCTGAGGCTTTCATGATTTTTTTCTAGATTCAGGAAGATCTTGTAAACTAACTTCAAAAACAACCAACCAGTTTTCCAAAGCAGTGAGCATGAGGCATTTCCCCACTGGAGACAGCTTGGGAGGATTAATCTCTGAAATATGTGACTCTAAGAACAAAAACTCACCAGTGGTGGATGAGACATGAATGGAACAAGGGCTATTATTTCTGTCCTGCATTTTCTTTCTCCTTTAGTTTCTGGTTCTGCTTCCAACCCTTTCATGTCTTTTGGGGGAAATCTGCTGAATTTTATTAGCAATTATCCTTGAGATGCCTGGAGTAATTGTTCTAATTTATTAAGGAAGGGTTGGGTAGGAAGCTTTAGAGCTGGAGTCCATCAAGGAAGGGCAGATAAAACCAACTCTCCTGCGTGTGAGAAAAGGCCGGTAGCTTTTAGGCCAGCAGCACTCCCAGGAACCAGCAGACAGTCGGGTGGATTACAGGGGAAGCAGAGGAAATAGAAAGCTCTTTGGTTTGGAATTTCCTTAGCGTTTGATCTGAATTGGTTTAAAATACAGGCTTGCGGTGTCAGCCGATCCTGTTTAGAGGCAGTCCCAAAAGCGCTTCGTGGGCCTTTTTGAAGAGCAGTAAGTGGTGACTCTGGGAGAGCCAGACCCACAGCTCCAGGCTGCTGGTGACAAAGCCAGCCCTGGGGATCCCTACCCCCAGGACTTCTAGGCTGGCTGCAGAAAGGGCTCAAAAGCTATGCAGGATCAAAGAAGGCAGCCTGATGGGCTGTGGGCATGCAGCTTATACATTGTGTGGGGCAAGAAGGACTGTCTGAGCCCAAGCCCCAGCCCCTGCGGCCCCACCAGCACTGCCCAGCTGCTCTGGAAGCACCTGAACCCAGCCGTGCTCCAGAGGGATCCCTTCATGGTGGTGTCAGCAGCATGTTGGTTTAGGTGCCTAAAATCCACACTTACTTCTCAGGAACAGTCACTCTTTCTGCATCCCTACTGTCCAGAGCCCCTTCCCTGAAAACATTGTTGTCTCTTTGTTTTAAAAACAACTATGATGTTTTAGAGAAGATGTGTTGGTGAAGTTAGGGGTGTCCAGGGTCTACCTTGCCAAGGTGTACTGTATCCTCATCCTCGCACAAGGCATGGCACAGCAGCACCACACGCCCAGTGCAAAGCAAGCCAGTCCCTTCTGGGGACTTTGGTTATGTCAGGGGCCTCAGTAGCCCAGGGTCAAGGTCTCTGTTGCATGACACAAGTGAATGTCCAGGACAATAAATGTCCTGTGAGCCAAGGAGTCACAAAGACCTATGGGACCACGAGACAGAGAAGTGCCCTGATCTTCCTGCAGCTCTATCTCATCTCATAACCAGTTCCAAAAGTGTTTCTGGTGAACTGCTGACAACTGATTTGGCCACAATGAATTGCAACAGAGCTCTGGATACCAGACTGGAAAGCTCTAGCCCTGGTATGCAGAAGTGTTGCTGAATACACGGAGCAGAAAACTTTAATGGGCTCAGCACGGAAGTCAGCAGGGCAAAAATCAGTGGAGCCCTGAATCTTACCCCTGCCACTTCCACTTAACTCAATCTTGAAAGCAAATCATTGGGTGCCTGCTGGCTGCCATTTATGCCTGCATAAATTTTCTCTTATGCCAAGTCTGAGATAATATAAAGACAAGTCTAGTAAGGGAGGGAGACCATGTACCTGAAGGGCAGCAAGTGCAGGGAGTAGAGGTAAGAAGAGGCTGTGTTTGGGCATTAGATGTGTAGGATCCCCCCTCTGAGTGGGGAAGGTGGTGCACGGCTATATCAGAGTGGTGGAGACCAACCAGGCTTCAGCAGCAATGGTCTGAGCCATGGGCTGAAATGGGAGACAAACTGGTAGTGAAATTTAAAAAAGAACCTGGAGAAGGCAGGGGAGGATGAGAGGGTGTTTCAAATAGGGAGAGAAACTAAGGGAATGATGAGGACAAGAAAAAGGGGATTTTTAACAGGAGATGAGGATGGTGTGGTTTAACCCTGGCCAGCAACTAAGCACCACAAAAAGATGGTTAATGGAAGGAAAATGTAATGACAGAGAGATCATGCACTGTAGTAGCGTTAGGGACTCTTTCCTCAGCCATGCATGTCCTCACACAGTGTTTCCTTTCCCTGGCAATACAAAGGAGCAGTCCCCACACAGCACTCCAGTCCCTTGGGATCCTCTCAGAGCAGTTTCATGAAAACTTTCAGTCAGTTGGCGTGAAACTGCTGCCAGTCCCCCAGAGGAGTCACAAACGTGCACCTGCCTTCCTGCAACACAGTTCCAGGCAGCCTCGCTCCTGGCTGGGGTGGAGGAACCTGGGCTTCTTTGTAATCAAGAGGAGAAGGTAGCCCATGAAACGATGGAGTCAAAGGGGAGCTGAAATCGCTGTCCCAACAGGGCTTCCATTTTAGTGTGTCCCATACCACAAAGTGCTGGACACAGAATTAAGAATGTGTTTCCCCGGCATCCTGACACATCAGCTCTTCACCAGGCACTGTTGGGAGCAGCCTTCTCTGCCAAATTCTTGCTCCCAAATCCAGATGAGCAGAGTCAACCTTCTCTCTGGTTGGACAGGGAGGGTCATGACAGCATTTCATTACTTATTGGGTGGCCCTAAGGTCTGTGCTTAGGAGAATCAGTTGGAGGAACTTATTGCAATAACTTGGATTCAAGAGCTGGATGCAGCTGGATAGAGCAGCCAGTTAGCTCTGCTGCCTCCTCAGCCTGGTGAATGGGAATGATTGAGACAAGCAAGAGATCTAGTGGCGAAAAACCACCAGCATGAGAGTGAAACTGTGTTCTTGAATATTTCCTTCACAGTGGGGGTTGGAGGCTGGGTTGGGTCGGGATGTTGGTGTCCAGGCTGTGGAAACACAAAGGCTGGAAAAGAGCTGTGTTTTTAAAGCCTCAATGATGTAAGGCAGGTGCTGTGTGAAGAGAGGGCTCACTGAGTTACTCATAGCAGGGTGGCTGACTACAGCTGCCTTCAGAGTTAGGCTAATGCTGAGCCTGTTATAATATAGGGCACTTCCCATACCATGCTGCAATTATATAAACATAATCTTTTCCAGGCTGACTCATTCCAGCCTTAAATGTTATCTGGATCCTCCCAGACCATTAAATGAACAGCCAAGTACAAGAGCTAAAGGACAGAACTGGTTAACACTCTTAATTATAAGATGGTTAGGAATTTCTTGAGTACACATGGGTTTGGATGAAATGGAAACTGTGGGGAAGGTTACTTTTGATGAGTTATTTTTTTAACATGAAAAATGTTTAGATTAAAAAGCTGAGACACTCTTGATGGTGTATCACCCCCAGTTTTACTGGGGGTATTTCCTTGTAACCCGGCTATGGGCTCATGGTGGTGTTTAGGCTGTTGCTTTTCATTCCAATTCACCATAGTAACATTTTAATGAAATCTTATACTATGTTGGTAAAGTGCTTTCTCTGCCAGATCTGCCAAATGTCTATTGGTGTTTCACAGAAGTGTTTTCTCTGAAATTGCAAAAAGGGGTGCTTAGGTGGAGATCATCTTCAGCTTAAACACTTACATGATTTGTAAAATGCAGCATTAAAATCCTATCTTGACACTATTCCAGACTGGAATTTGAGAGTTCCTCCAGACCTGTTATTTGTATATGTTAGCATTAGTCCTTTTGTGCCTCCAATGCTAAGGAAGGAATAGGTGTGTCTGGCTTTCTCCTTTTAAGTTATGAGGATTGTGCAACCTTTCTGTAGTGCCAGTTTCCTTATGGGCATTTGTCACGATGGGAAAAATACAGAGTGTTCCCAAAGCTGCATCAATGGGGCAAACAGGGCTGTGCTGGCCTCCTCTTTCTTTTACGCATGAACTTACCCCGTCCCCTTCACAGCTCTGAGAAATCAATATTGCTGTGTCAATTCTGTCATAAATATTGCTACGTTACTGGAAGCCATTATGCTTTTTGCTCACTCTTTCAATTTTCTTACAAGTCCTGTCCTGAAGCTTGTTGCTCCAGGATGTTTTCCTGACCCTTTTCTGTATTTTCCTAATTAGCAACTGTGCCCTAGACATGGGAGGTGCCTTCTAGTTCAATACTTATTTTAGGAAACTTTACTTCACTCAGGTCTTTTGGCTTAGAACTTCACCTCAGGGAAGAAAGCACTGGGAGAAAGAACAGTGAAGACCCCTGGCCGCCTTTGTTTCTAATTATTAGGGCTATTTTCTGTTCCTGGCTTCTACATAGGTTTCTCTGCTAAACTAGGAGCTTAGTTCCCAGACACCACATGAGCTGTATAATGTTAAAAGATGAATCTGGGTTTCATATTTAGGTTTAAGAACCTGGGGTCACTTTAGGTTTCTCAGCTCTGGTACTCTGAAGACAGAATGCTGTGCTTTACCAGAACCCATAAGGAACCAAAATTGTTGGAGTTGTTTTGGGAGTTTTCTTTGGCAAAGGGCCATGCTGTGCATGCAGAGTCAGGCCTCTTTTCCCTTGTATATACGTGAAGTATCAGCAGGGTTGTGGCTGGTGGGAAGCAGGTATGGAGATACACGGTTTTCTTGATCAAGAAATCAGTAAATAAAAGTCCAGGGATAGTAAATAGAGCTATAGGGCTGAAAGAGACTTCATGGACTGCTCTGCATTGGTATTTCTGGGGTGATGGCAGCTAGGGATCCCCTCAAGGCGTGGACCACTTGATGTTATCAGGAAGGTAAGGGACACAGCAGGAGTTGGTGAGCTGATGTGGAGAACGGCTTTCCTGTGCATCTGGTACGACCAAGCCGGACCTATGGGGATCTGTAGGGTAGCAGGGAAAATGTGCTTGCATTTCCATGAGGGTGAGTTGTGCCATCTCCAGGAGAACTGAGTGGCTGCTGGGATGTGTGCATCACCCTCTGCTTAATGGCCACTTCCATGGTGGATGGTCATTTGGCTTTGTGTGACCATCTTGGGCTCAAGTGGGTGGCGAGAGCATCTCTCAGGCTTCCACTGGGCAAACTGCTGCTTCTTTAACAAAGGCCCTTTGTTGTTCTTGGGCATGTTTTACATTTCTTCTTGGAGATACGTCAGGCACCTCCTTCCTGGTTTTCAAGTTCATTGTCTCAGCGTTGTCCTGGCTTTGTGCCCCCAGTAACTCTGCTTGTTGCTCTTCCAGTGATGTCAGGAAGGGTTTTTTTTATTGCCTTCAGTGGGAACTGGGTTAGATCAGCGCTGACCACTTTTGAGGGGCCCATGCAGAGAGCTCAGTCTAGATAGCATAGCAGGGGGGCCTTGCCTGCTCTTCACAACCAGCTTTGTTCTCTGTCAGATTTAATTAACTCAGCCTTACAATATTTTGCATTTTCTTCTTCTGAGGCAACGCAGAAGTCCCGTCTTTCTCTTGGACAGTGGGTCTCCGCGTGCTGTTAATGAGGATCTACCAGAAACAACTTTATTGCCCTGGTGGAATGCCAGCTTGGCATAGCCCCATGACTCATATTCAATGCTCTGTTCAGAGAACTGAAAGGACGACTGCTGCTATTAATTTTGTGCTCTTGTTCGCTGCCTTAGGAGAAAAACATCATTGCACAAAGATCGGAGCTTCTTTGAGGTAAGAAAGTCACAAAGATAAATGAGGAGTGTGACTGAGTGTCAGCCCAGAGCGTGTCCCTCCCTTGCACATACACCCAAATGGTCCTTTCCTTTTTTCGTTCCCCCAGTAGTTTATTTGTAGGGCAGAGTGCATAAAATAAAATTTTACCTCCAGGGCCAACATGTCCCTGTAAAATACCATCTCTTTGCCCTTCAGCCCAAACCTTTTCCCCTTGGAGCTCTAAGCTGAGGCATTTCAGTCCCTTGGTGGCTCTCGGACTCCAGGCAGTTCCCACCACAGCCTGAGGTCCCTCTGGGAAGTCTGCTCTATAGATTTCTTCTCATCATTGGCCTCATAGTTTCATCTCTGTAGGTAAGAAATCTTACAGTCTTTCATTTCCATTGCCCTTGGTGACATTTCTAGATGCCAGTAAGCTCCTCTGGCCTGCCACATACAGCTCCATCAGCCTCTTGTGAGATTCGCCATGGTAGCAGAGCTTCAGCAGATCAATACAGAACATCGGGGCCCAAATTATACTTTGTACTTCATAAACTGGGAAGCTTTTCCTTGAAAGAGGGGAACTGTGGATTCAGTTCCAAGGATACTCAGCAGCCTCAGTGATGCCATCTTTACCAGGCTTGGTAGCGATCAGATTTATTGGGATGACATGAGCTCATGCCAGGGATGACAAATATTACATAGGAGTGAAAAGCCAGATTTTGTTTTTTTAATCAGCGAGCAGACATGTGGAGGTGAGATGCCATGAGTTGGTATTTGGTAGTGATATTTTCTGTGATAATAATGCTGTCATTCAGGGTGGGGATCATCTTGTCTACCTGCAGCTGCCCAAACACCCTCTGTCCAGTCAGACCATGCCTTCGGCTGCCTCAACAGCTACTGTGGAATAAAGAAACTCAGCCGGAGGGTGAATTGTTGCCTCTTGAGACAGATGTGTGTGATAGGAACCCCCACAGAGTGACTCATCCCATCAGTCTCTTTCCATTGATTATTGAGGGAAACTGGGTGGTGATCTCAGGTTAGACTAGCCAAGACTAAGCCAAACGGGTCAGAGTTGAGCAAGACGAAACCCATCTGAGCTCATTTTGTTTCTAGCCTCATCTGTCTGCATACCTTTAAAAAACCAGTGCTTTCAAATCTTCACCGGACTGAGGATTTGGTCTGCACAGGAAGAACAGGAGTGTAGGTTCTGAGAGGGCTGAGAGAGCCTGAAGCTTGCAGAGATAGTTCTCTTGGTTATCTGATGGCAAAGCACCTACCACCAATTTTAATGCTTTGTTAAAAATCTTAAGTTTTCTGTGGGAAGGAAATATGCATTAACATAAGCTTGAGCAGAAATTAATCAAAACTTCTGAAAATCAAAACAGGATTTGTTTCCTTGCTCATGATTCATTCCAACTTCTTCAGTCTTCTTGACTTTAAATTTTTAGTAATATTCTGATGAGACATTACTGATATACTTTATTTCAAAAGAGTGATTTTGTTACTACATTGTACTTTAAATATGCAATTTTGATGGTAATAGAAATAGAACCTTTTCTCTTGATTCACGATAAACACAAAATCTTTCAAGCCTGGGTATGCCATAGGAGAGGAATTCCAGTTCCCATCCAGCAGTGGTAAACAGCAGTATCACTACAGTACTTTTAAATGTAGTAACTCAGGACTACTGAGTTATCAGTAAATCAGTTTTGCTCTGTTGAAGTGTATGGAAAGCTCCCTTTAAGACTTAAGTCTTCTTTTGCCTGGAAATGAGAAATCAAGAATTGCCTTCATGAATGCTACAGCACTGCACATGCAAAATCTTTGGACATGTCTACAGCACATGACCAGTGAGTCTGGTATTTCTTGAGAGTGTGAAATTTGCTGCAAACGCTCCTGTAATTGTTTTGTGCATGCTCTGGGATCATCAGGTGCATCCCGAGCATCTTGGCTTTATACAATATGCACAGAGTCATATAATTGGTATGCAAAGGAACCAAACTCTCAGAGAGCTTCACCGGCGTGTCTGCAATCCATGCTGTGTGCATGCTCACTCCAGACACGAACACCACAGGTTTTCAAGGTGCTGAGGGTACAAGCACGGTTATTTGTTTTTCCCTGGGGCAGAGCAGACATTCTCTGCTAAAGGAGGCAAGGTTCTTTGCTGGTTTACCTAGGAAACATTGCAAACCTGTACCACTCTCTCCCGTTTTCCTTTTCCTCATTGTGTCAAGCAGATTAACATGACGTTTTCTAACAGGGAAATCACTGCATCACTGGAGCTCATTGTAGTGAGTTAAAATCCTGGATGAGCACACCCCATGGGACAATGGAGGAGAAGAGGAAGAGAAAGAACAAGAACAAGGATGAGTGGTTCCTCTATCCTGACAAATGACCTCAGTTTGTCACCCTGAGAAGCCCCCAGAGGAAGGCTGAGCACTGGGAGCACTGTGCTCCGAAGAGCAATGGCAGAAGGTGACTGCAATCAGAGCAGCTCACAGCAGTGGTGTCTGTGTGACAGCGTGGTTTCACTTTGCTCAGTAAATCACTTTGAAATTGCAGCTTGAGATGCCCAACTCATTTGTCAGAGCTCGGGGAGTTTGACACACAAGGGACTGGGCTGGGTGACTGGAGGTCTGGGCTGTAATTCCTGCTCCTTCATCTTAATGCCTTCGTTGGGCCATTTCTGAGAAGACTATTTTCCTAGCTGATTTTGAGAAGTGCTTTGACACCTGTGGATGAATATGATTATTGATTTCAATGTCAACCCTGTTTTTCTAAAGAGTTAGCAAAACAACCAGGAGACATGACTTTGTACAGCCAAAAAATTGGTGAAATTTTGCTTCTGAAGGAAGCTACTCCAGAATCTCTAATATATCGTGTTCACTTATTTTTTTTAAATTTCCTTTCCTATCTTTCATTTTTTTTCTTGAATAGAATTAACCTTAATTAATGACTATTTAACCTATTATACTATCTGTACCTGCCAAATATTAAAATGTTAGCATGGAAATTTTAGCAAGGAAAATTTAGGATGAAATCCTGACTTGGTCATAGCTGCTAAGAATCAATGGAAAGATAATGGATGATTAAAAAATGGAAGAAAAGCAGAGGTGTAATATTTCATCATTGCTAATAGGAGAAATTTGACATATTAGTGCCAGTTTGGAAGTTTTTCATCAAAATATATCAATGCTGGATAAGAATGATACATTTTTTTTTTTACCATTGCAATATATGGTTCAGTTTTTAAAAGGATGAAAATTTGCAGCACAATTATGATGAGTAATTTACCTTTTTTGGAGTAACCAAGAGACCAGGGACTAGATCACTTCTGCAGGATGGCCCTGCACTGCCTTATTGAGACAGACACTTGCAGTGCAGGTTCACAGCTAATACTTAGTCTCCTCACTTAGACTGGCACATGTGATATTAATGCCTAAGTAGCATTGTGGCCTAGGCTTGTTTTCCATGTGTCAGGTGAGTCCTTTTACCATTGGATGAGGCTGTTGTGGCCTGCAGCTTCTCTTTAAGCTTTTCATTAGACATCCGTTCTGGTACACAGCAAAAATATTTAAATATAACCTCTTAGAAATTTTAGGGGACGGAAACCTTCTCCCAGAGAAGAATAAATATAAAATATGTATTTAGAACTGTGTGTGGCTTCTGTATCTTCCTCATATAAGTGGTGGTACACTCTTTATTCTCTGAGCAACCTGGTCTAGTGCAAGGTGTCCTTGCCCTTGGCAGGGGGGTTGGAACTAGATGATCTTTAAGGTCCCTTCCAACCCAAACCATTCTGTGATTCTATTCAAAATTAACATTTCTAGGTTATGCCATCATTTCAGGCAGACAGGTTAGCGATCATATGATCTGAAAAATGGTGACAAGACCTTAAGATGGGGCTTTAGCTGCAGTTTTTCTGAGACCCTTGCTGGCTCAAAGCATGTGCCAGTGTCCTTCCCAGTTGCATGGGTGGCTCCTGGATGGCGCACGTCTGGCGGAACACGCAGGAGGCAGCTGTGGTATCACTGCCCTGCGGCAGCATGGTTTCCCTATGTGATGCAGCACGATGTTGGCCAATACATGGAGCTGAGGGAGGCTACGGCACATCTTCCCCTCTTAGTCTTGGGAGAAACCTGTCAGTTCCTGCACTAGGAGTCCTCTGTGTGCTAAAGGACAGGTGCAGCTGTGTCCCTCTAGCTGCATCACAGGGCTCTCTGGGATCTGTGGATTGACATCCCAGCATGCTTCTCCTTGCAAAAGCACCTTGCTTTGTCACGGCACGGCAACAGACAGTGCATGGAGCCTTCGAAAGAGTACAAGGGCAAGGTGTCCTTTGCCACCTGTCTGCAGGGCCATGCAGACTGTGGTATGTGCTAATAACTGGGATTTGTTATTAGTGCCTGGGGCAGAGATTTCACAGAGTTGCACAGTTGGCGGTGGTGGGCCTGGGACGACAGGAGAAGACCAAAGGGTGGAGCACACACTCACGTAGGCAGCAAAGCTCCTGGGTGCAAACAAGCTTTTTGTGTATGGCCACTTTCCTGCAAGGTCCTTGTCACTGCAGAGAGGAGGGAGCGCTGAGCAGCTGCTGGTGCTGCTCAGGAACAGTCAATGAGCTACTCACACTCAGAGATGATGTTCAACATGCTTTGTTTGCCCCTCTACTAATTCAAGGCAGGTTCCTCACAGGCTCCTTGAGGGAGCAGCCCCATGAAATAGTGAGAAACAAGGGACTGCTTTTTACATGCCATTTTCCTTGGACAAAAGGCAGCTCTGCCCCAGACATGGTCTCGGTTACTTCTGTCTGCACCTAGAATGTGCTGTCGGGCTCACTCCATAGGAGATACCTGGGTAAAACCTCATGGTCCTAGTGAGCCGTGGCTTAAAACACTGCACTCACCAGCCAAGTCCTCAGCCATGGCTTTGCATCTGTTTTCTGTGGTAATCTAACAACAACCTTGAACTTTTCAGAAAGTGTTGAGAAATACTTTGAAGTTCAGGTCATTTAGTCAGCAGAGTCCTTTTTCCAGGGCTGCCTTCTCAGCAGCAAGTGTCTGCTTTTTCTGAGGTTATGTGTGTCTAATACAGAGGACCCATGCTTGTTTCAGCATGTAAGCAAGACCTGGCAGCCTTTCACACATGACAGTGAGTCACCCTTGAGCAGGAGAGAGTGAGTCAGAAAGGGCAGTTGACAAGCTTTATTTATCACTCTCCTGTTATTTGGCCCAGGAGACTTTTATCCTGAAAAACCCACCCTTGCTAATGATAGGCAGAGCTCAGACATATCATATGACTGCTGGCTTTTTTCCCCATAGGTTTTACACGCAGTTTCATATCAGGAAATCATGACAGTTGGCCATTTCCGCAAATTTTTATTTTTGAAGGGGTTCTGAACATAACAGCTATATTGGAATAACTCCCCTGAGCTAGGGTTACCCTAAAGAGGACAAACTGAAATGCCTCTGAGTGATGAAAAGAGCCTGAGGGCGTTTACAGAGTTCCCATTTACTTTCTTCTCCTAGGGCTGCTTTGCTCAGAGCCTAATTGAATGCTGCTAGCACGGCCTAGTGTCTTGACTCTCTTTTGATTATGGTTCTGCCACTCACAGGCTCCATATAGGGTGTGTCAGGCTTTCCAGTGTAAGTATCTATTTTCAGAAGTTATATGGCTCTGTTGTAGAAATTCATTCCAAGCAGAACGTTGGCAGGAAACGTCGCAACTCAGAAATGGAAAAAGAGACAGAGGAAAGAAAAAAAAAGTCTGCCTGATGATTAATTAAGAAAACTCTGCCCTTGGGAGTTTCAGACTTTGCAGCTGTGAGAAAGGTGGCAGGGTAGCAAGAGGAGCCAGCTGAATTTGGGGTGAACATGATGTGTAGTTGGGTGTCTTGAGGTATGGAAAGAAGTAAAGTGAGCTCAAGTCCATTTTACTTGTATTGAAGGTGAGTTTGGAGCAGCAACCTATGAAGGCAGCACCCATTGGGCTCAGCAGGTTCTCTGTGAGCCAGCACAGCAGGACCTGGAGGTCCTGCAGGTTCCCTGTCTCCAGTCTCTCTGGTTCAGACTGTTCTTCTTGTCCTCTTAGGGGCCAGTGCCTGATATACATGGAATACCAAGGCAGTCTGAATAGCACATTTTACTGCGCAGGCCAAACCCAGCATTTCATCAGCAAAATAACAGGATTTGTCCTTTTTTGCTTGGAATGATACAGACATTTCAGTAGTGCTAAGCTCTAGTGAGACCAATGAACTAACACGTCTATATGTGTTGAGGAACGTGGCTGTTTGTCACTACAGACAGGGACTCACTGGGTGCTGCAGGGGTGAAAGATGCCATTGTGTTTCCTGATCCCGCCAGTGTTTCCTCTCTGCCTGGGGGGAAAATATTTTTTAGCTCATCCATTTAGTTCCCCTCGCAGAGAGACAAAGCACTCTTTGACAGAGCTCTAAAGATGCTTCTTATTATTCCTGTTTATTCTGTGGTTTGTCTCCCTTACCCTCTCAAAGCCAAAGGTGCACACACCAACCAACCAACCAACCAATCAATCCTCCACTCCAGGAGGACCAGTAGCAGCTCCTTTGTACAGACACAGCTGCACCGTCACCTCAGTTGCTCCTCACCTGGGAATGGGTGTGTTGCTTGTATTGCCTTTTTACCTGCAGGTGTACTGCGGGAAAGAGCAGCAGTCAAACTGGAAACTGGATCAGGCAGTGATTTGCTGCAGGAAGAGGGGTTGTCAGTCTGGATTTCCTTATAATCTGGATTTCCTTTCTGGATTTTCCTGCTTCCAAATGTTGGTGATATGTGCTCCTGTGCTGGCTAGGACTAAGAGCTTCATCTTGTAAAGAAACTGCACTGGAAGCAACACAAACCACTTACAGCTCCTGTGGCTCAAACTGAATTGTAAATATCTGCAGTGAGATTTTTACAACTTGAAGGAAAGAAACCAACGTGCAATTTGAAGAATTTCAAGATGTTCTTACCCCAATTCTTCTTCCATGTGAAAGAGATCGTACTAAGGCTCAACAAATGGGCTGTAAGTATGCTGTCACCTGTTACAGCCTTTCTATCTGGAAGAGACACTGCTCATATAAATGAAGTGCATTTCTCCCTGTGATCTTGTTTATTTACAGAAAGATAAATAGCCATTTTCCCTTTCCTTGAATACAGCCAAAACAGACACAAACAAGTCATTTCTGGACACAAATTCACAGGTCTGCTGGTCCCGACAAGGTCTGACCTCAAATGGGTTCCTCTCTGTGTGGCTCCTTCCTTTTCTCTCTCCTGTCTGAAGCCAACAGAAGCACATCAACCATGACTGTATCTGGGCAAGCAGGGAAGTCCTTGACTTTGTGAAGGAAATGGAAACTAGTTCTTTGAGAGAGGGCTTCCGTTGTTCATCTGTCTTTACTACCTTGGAAAAGAATAGTTATTCTTTCTACTGCACCTGACATAGTATGCATGATGTGTTTGTGACTATAATGGGATGTGTGGGGCTTGTCGATTAAAGCCTTGCCCCAAGGCTATTATTATCATTTTTTTCTGAGTAATAATCAAGAGATGAAGGTGCACCATCTAATTTAGGTGTTTCAGCAAGTCATCTCGAGACAGTGCCCAGATCCCTACATTGATTGGATTGGGATTCACGGTATTCAAAGTATTGCAGACCTGGATAGGCAGGGGACTGACCCACCCATTGCTCCTTTGTACTTAGAAGCTGTAAGAGCTCTAACAGCTGAAGTGCTGTGATGGGTGGATATGTGCGTTTTAGGAGGAGCAGGATGAGATGTGAATGACAGCTAAGCTCTGCGCAGAGAGGAGCAGCTCAGATGCATGGAATTCTGCTATGGACTGTGTGATGGCCAGGAGCAGAGGGAAGGCCAGCACAGGTAACATCATGGTAAGCATTTGCTACAGATCACCTGGCCAAGAAGACAAGATAGATAAAGCCTTCTCTCACTAGTGGAAGAAGTGTCACTCTGTCAAGCTCTGGCTTTGTAAGATTTACTGCCTGATCTAAAATCTGCTGAGCAGGAAACACAGTAGGGCAAGAAATCCAGATTTCTGGAGTGAGTCAGGGATGATTTCTTGACACAGGTGCTGGACATGCTGAGTAGGAGGATGCTCTGATTTGCTACTCACAAACAAGGAAGAACTGGTTGGGGTTGTGATGGTCAATGGCAGCCTTGGAGACCAAGAAGTGGTAGAATTCAAGATCAAGAGAAAGCAGAGAAAGGTGAGTAGCAGAACAATGACCCTGGGCTCAGAACACCAGACTTTGGCTAGTTCAGGAAACCAGCAAGCAGCTTGTCATGGGATATTGCTGTGAAGAGTAAAGGGATGTTTACGGGGGATGATCTTCAAGGGCCATCTCCTCAAAGCCCAGGCATGATCCCTCCTGTCATGTAGGAGGTTAAGCAGGCAGTGCATGAGGCCAGGGTGTACAGAGAACTACTGACTAACTCACACATAAAAAGAAAACACATAACAGGGGGAAGCAGGCAATCAAGGAGCAGTGCAGAACTACACAGGATGGGATTAAGAAAGCCAAAACTGGGCTTGAGCTGATAGTTGGTGATGATGGGAAGAGCAAAAGGACGGGCTTCTATAGGTACATTAGTAGTGAGAGGAAGACCAAGAAAATTCCACTGCTGAATCCCCCAGAAAGGTGCCCTAAATTGAATGCAACATTGAATGTAGCATGTCCTAAATGCCACAGAGCCCCCACATCACCCATGTGACACGGGAATCTAAATGAGAGGGTGGTAGTGGTAGTAGTGGTCCAGGAACCAGAGCTGCCAGGAAGGTTTCTAACCTGTGGTTGTGAGGATTACGGGGTTTAAACAGCACTCTCTGCTGCTCCACTCTAATCTGCCACCCTTCAGGCGTGCTGTGGGTACTGCAGAACTTCCTGTCCTGAACCTCCTAATGCTCACTCAAAGTGTTGGTGAAGGCCTTCAACAGTCCCTAACAGATCTAACAAGAGTCCTGGGTGGGCTGAGACCTCTCTGAAACTGAATTTACATCAACATGATCAACTGTGGCAGCTGATAGTGGATCTGTTCTTGTCTCACTGAGCTGGCAGAGGTTACAATGGCAGCAGAGTGCAGTGAAGGACTTGCCACTTAGGAGTTAGCAGCAGACAAGCTCTCTGAAAATACCCCAAGCAGGCCCTGGATTTCTTGTTATGCTTTTACTTTGTCCCTGAACAGCTGCTGCTTCAGATGTTGCACAGTTGCTGGTTCAGCAGGTTCATACACACAGAAGGGCTGCCATAACTGCTTCAGGATTAATTTAGGTTTAATCAGTGTTTTGGACATGTTAACATTTTTTATTTCAACACTCTTTCAGAAAAGTTTTGCTGGAGGCTACTTAATCCTCTGGAGACTTCTGGCTGGAAGCACGAACAGATTTCCCAAGCCTGGAGCAGCAGATGTGTATCTGGACAAGCGAGACACTGCATCCCCTGCTGACTGAGTACATGGAGCCATGAATGTCCTGGAGCAAAACTCACAATATTTCTGAACCATCTCTGTGGACGATGAAATCTTCTGGAGCAAAACCCAATGAGAACTGAGCTTAACTTTGTAGTGAGGATGTAACTTTAAACAGGACAAAATTGCATGTGCCTATTAGAAACTAAATAGACAATTTAGATTATCTCTTTGAAGAGTAGTCCTTCTTCTTGATGTTGAGTCTGACCTATTGGTTGATGACAGTCCAAATGTCAGTCCCAGGTATAATCTTTCAGCAGAAGTTTTGTGACTACAGAAAGGTGAGAAACCTAGATGAGAGCATATCTGCATTAAAATAATTGCTTTCTATGCTACCCTAAGTTCATTTCTAAACAGAGCTTGATCGCTGTGTTACCACCCCCTTGGCATGAGTAGAACTATATTCTTTTTTAGTTTTTGACCTTCCCTTTACAGTCTGAAACACCTCAATGTTGTGACTAGAATACTACTCAAGAGGGGACTTTCTCTTCAAAGGGAAAACTCATGTACTACACTGAGCAGGCTGGTAGCAAAGCAGAGGAGTTGGGTAAAAATCCAAGAATCTAGCTTTAATATCAGGAGTAATTTACTGCTTAAAAGGGCTTACATGTATAATAACTAATAGCTAATGCAGGATAAGAATTGTCTTTCTTTTATTATTTTGTAATTGGAAAAGATCATTAAAAGATTCCTTTCAAAATAAACATCGCTGTACCAGGGATTCCAAACAGATGAATTGGCTTCAAGTTCTGGATTTCTCCATAATGTTCTACTTTAAAATAGAACAAAGAAAAAATGAATCAGTGGAATAGTAACTTCGTAGAGTAAAATAACACAATTTAAGTGCTAAGAGCACATTTACAAACACCATTATAAATGCCAAAACATTGTTTTAGCTTTCAAATGAGTTCTAAATGTGAATCTTTGTCAGTTCCATTGAATATCAGGAACTTGTCCATCTATTGTATTTTGACAAAATACTTCTCTATAGTTCTCATCTGAGGTATCATCCAAGCCAAGCTTGTCCTTGATGAATTAATATCAATGGAGTCACATGCCAGGAGTGTGGCTCTTTCAACACCCATTAGTCTAGGATCAAATTGGTATTTAATTGGTCCAGTTTGCAGAACAAACCCCTGGCTCTCACTCAAGCCCCCCACTGCAGCAAAACATGGACATTATGGACCTATTGCATCTTTCTCTCCCCTCACAGTCCCAAGCACCCACAGACCTTCTCACCCAAATTGGTGAGATACATTCAGGTAACATACACCAATTGACTTAGCCCAAATCTTTCTGTCATGCTTCTGCCTCTCAATGAGATCATTTGTATGTTTTAGTTCCCTTGTGCCATCCATAAGCCTCCTCTGGGGGTACAGAGCATGGGTGAAACCCTCAAACTGGGCCCTGGCCAAGGGGGCTGCTGAAGAAACTCTGTAAATGCAAGGGAGGGAGAGAGAGAAGAGTCCATACAGGTTCTGGTAATTTTACCTGGGATCTTCACAGCTCTGAGAAGGTTGGCAGATGTTGGATATTGAACACTGCTATTTAGTGTACTTATAAGTGGGTCCCAGCTTCTCAGTGTCACCATCTCGGAGAGACACAGAGGAGCCCCATGGCTTCTGAAGCCACACATGCTTTTTGCCTTTCAGGAGAAGACAAGGTCTGCTGGCGGGAAATAGCCAGTACACCACAGCCAGCAGAAGGTACTCTCAGGCAACAGTATGGAGTTATTTTGGTCTCACACAATGCACTGCCTTTGCTATTTATCCTTGAGTGTCTTTTCCCAGCACTGTGTTTATTTATACTCACACAACTACAGCCCCCTCGGTGACAATGTCACTAATTGTCAATGCAATGGCACTTGTAGTGGTGAGCAAAATGCAGGAGCTGGTCCCCATCAGGTGCAGAGTGTCCAGTGACAAGAGCAGCAAACCAGAGAACTCTATTTCTTGGCTTGCTCTTACCTGGAAAAGAAACAGAAGGAGGGAGACAGAGCTCAAAAAGGCAAGTCACAAAGGCATGCTTATAAAGGCTTAGTGGTTTTGCCAAGAGAATTAAAGTGTTTTATGAGGAATCAAGTAGGTTTATAAGAAATTTGGAGATCCGTGTATGTCAAAGGCTTCTCACCCTTACAAGGCAAAGCTGTTGATAATGCACTTTTTAAAGGTACTTCCTGAGGTATCCCAGATCAATTCACTCAATGCTCTAGTAATGGTATTCCAGTTTGGCAGAAGGGAAATTCATTGTATCCAACGACATATGATTTTACTCTCTTTCGGAAAGAAGTGATTCTGTGAGAGAGCAGATTCAACATACTCAGTTAATATTTACATATTAAGAATATACATATAAAGGAAATGAGCTGGTCCTTTGAAAAATGAAGTTGGATTTGTTTGAGCAGGGCATTTTAAAGGTTTTAAAAAAATCCTATTTGGTATATTATGCAATAATCAAGGCACATACAGCATCTGGACCTTCATGCTCTGTTGGTAAGTGTGCCTGCCTGTTCAGAGGGGCACAAATTTCCTGGCACCAATGACAGTGATACCTCAGGGTTTTTTGAGGATTAAGCTTTGGTTCCCTGTGCTGACATTCTCCATAAAGGTCAGTTAGCTTTTCCCATGTTCCCTGTCAAACTCTGACACTGAGCCCCTCTCTTTTGCTAAAGATGATTCAAGCCCTGGAATATGCCCTTGACTAAGGAGCTATTTTGGTTTCAGAACCAGTTGTTTTTCTGGTGCAAATCATTGTAGCTCTGACTTAAGTCAAAGGAGATGAGTCTGGCATTGATAGTAAAACCTACAAACTCCTCCCAGGTGGCTCTGTCGTCCCTACAGTGCTAATGCTCCCAACAGCAATCCCTGTCCCCCAGCTCCACTCCATGCCACCTGCATGGATGAAGCCTCTCCTTCAGTCCCTAGGCTTGCCAGAAATGTGCTTTGCTTGTTTCTTGGATCAAATCACATTCTTCTTTGAAAGGATTCTTAAACCTCATCCCTCCCTTCCTTCGTGGTCAAAGAAATCTCCCTCTTGGTCCATGTCTCTGCATAACAATGTAGGAGAGCCAACCAAAATAGAGTAGGGGGCTTTAATTAAACATATCTTCATTGTATAGCTGGATAACTTGGGCTTGGCAGTATCTGGTGAGTTGCTCAAGGTCATAAAGAAAGTCTGTGTCAGAGCCTGCAATTATATCCAGCTTTTCTGAATCTTAGACCCTTATCTTAGTCATTAGAGCACCTATAACAGCTCTTTTCTACACTTCCCCTTGCATGTACTAATGAATAGCACATATTTAACCGTTTCGGTCATGAACTCTTTATTTTGTACTCAGATGCTGCCAGAAAAATCTATGTTTTCTCTTTACTAAGGCAATGGAAGCACATACATCTGATGAAATCTGGCTTCTTCAGCTAATGAACCAGCGAAGCTTTTTCTGTTGCTGCATTTTCCTTAGTTCTTGAAATCAGCGCTGAGACAAGTCCATTTGTGTGACATGTGCTTATAAATTGGGATCATGAATATAAAACCCAGACTTCTTAGATAAGTCTGAACATACCAGACATTCTCTAGGTCAGTATTTGGAAAAAGCTGTCAGAGGCAGCTTATAGGACAGGAGTGGATTTCATACATATGACTTATAATCCAGTTTTAGCGTAGGAATATCTGAAGCATGTATCAGTGATTCATTTGTTCAAATATTGAGTCTTGAAGCAAGAAAATGGCCTCACTGATTGTGTTCCTGTGCTTTCTAGTATGTGTCATGGAAAAAATTGACTGTCATGCCAAACTTTGCCTCTGAAGGAGCTCATATTCCTTTAGTACCTGTTGATTAACATAATACCTGAAACTCCCTTCCTTACTGTTAATTATTTAGCGTGATTGAAACCTATCAGTGTATTTCTAATAGTTGTTGGAATGCTGAGATAATAGATATTTACCTGTTCTGGCCTGCTGGGCTGGAAGAATCCAGAAGTAGTCATTTGTTTACATTAAGATTCCCATTCTGATGAAGTTTTCCCAGAAGACTCGACAGCTGGAGGGTGTTATATCTGTGAATGTACTGATCAGCACTGTGCTGCTCTCCCAGACCTCCTCGGGGCTGGCTAGTTTTTGTCATTTTGGTCTCTCAGGACCTTTTCTAGTACAAAGCCTCTTACAACCAGGAAATGTCACCTAGGTGGGATTATGTGACAGTGACAGGCCAAAGTAGCAGTGTTGTGGATGGTGGAAAACTCTGACGGGTCGTGATCCTGTGGCAAATAGCAGGTTGAAAACAATGTATGAGCTGCCCAGTGGAATTGCATGGAGCTAGATGACACCCCCTAGCCTGGCTTTCCCTCCAAGAGCCTGTAGGGCACAGGTAGCTGTCCATGGATTGTGGTGTGGGAGGGCAGAGGTGCAGAAGGAAAGAGGCCATGGCCTGGTACCACAGAATGTGCGCTATGAGCTCGCCTGCAGAGGAGTTTGGCTGAAAAAGTCTCACCTTCAACCACAGAACTTGCTGGATTGGATTGGGCTGATGAAGACATGTGGGGGACCCAGGGTAAGCCGTGCCCTCATGTCAGCATCCCCCCATGTCAGTATAGGAAAGCAAAGCTCTCTCGACGTGGAGAATACATGTCTGGAGCCAGTTACATCAGCTCTGTCCAGGCTGCCAGGCTTGTTATGGCAGAAATGCAGGATTTCAGCAATGCTGTTCAAGGTTCATGGGCTTTTCAAGAGGATTGTCAATGCAGGCCAGTGCTGTTTTCACTGAGTGAAAAATGGTGTGGAGGGAACATAAATCAGCAGGTTAGGATTTTATTTCTGAACTGGAAAATGAATATTTGCCTTGTGATTTCCCAGCTTAAACTTCATGTGGACATTGCTCAATTTTTTTTCATTATTATAAAATATTATTATTATTATATTATATTATTA
>VZTE01000556.1:1974479-2051995 GCA_013397775.1 Eulacestoma nigropectus
GTGAGTGCGGCCGGGCCGGGGCGGGGCGGGGCGGGGGGCGGTGTGCGGAGAGGCGGCCCGGGGGCACAGGGAACGGGGTGTGGGCAATAACGGGCGGTGTATGAAGAGAGGGTGCTGCGGGGCCGGGGCACATGGCAGAAGGGAAAGGATGCTGCAACAGGCGTGGATAGGGTCAGGGTGAAGGGGCTGTGAGCGGTGTGGGATCAGGGACAGAGCACAGGGGTGAGCGACCCAGCGGAGAAGGACCTGGGGGTGCTGGTCGGCAGCGGCGGAACATGAGCCCAAGGTGTGCCCAGGTGGGTGAGAAGACCGATAACATCCTGGCCTCCATCAGGAATAGCGTGTCCAGCAGGACCAGGGAACTGATCGTCCGCCTCTAACTGGGCATGGGTGAGGCCACACCTCGATGCTGTGTCCAGTTCTGGGTCCCTCAATTCAGGAAGGACATCGAGGGGCTGGACCACATCCAGAGAAGGGCAACGGAGCTGAGGAAGGGTCTGGAACACAAGTCTGGGGTTGTTCAGCCTGGAGAAGAGGAGGCTCAGGAGAGACCTTACCACTCTGCAACTCCTTGACAGGAGGGTGGAGCCAGGTGGGGGTCGGGCTCTGCTCCCAGGGAACGATTGACAGGACGAGGGGACATAGTCTTCGGCTTCGCCGGGGGACATTACATTTAGGTTGGACATAAGGAAGAATTTCGTCACAGAAAGGGTGATTAGACATTGGAATGGACTGCCCAGGGCCGTGGTGGAGTCACCATCCCTGGAGATGTTTAAGGAAAGAGTGGACGTGGCACTCAATGCCATGGTCTGGTGGACAGGGTGATGTTCAGTCATAGGTTGGACTCAGTGATCTTAGAGGTCTTTCCCAACCTAATTGATTGTGTGATTCTGTGAGTTCAGGGACAGGGCATGGGGGTGAGAGAACTGTGGGCAGTGTGGGGAAAGGGACAGGGAGATGCTGTGGGGAAAGGGACAGGGAGATGCTGTGCCAGAGGGTGGGGTTATGGGGATGCTGCATGGGAGAGTGAGGACAAAGTATAGGGGAGATAAGGGCGCTGTGCTGGGAGATAAGGACAATGTATAGGGAAGAGGGTGGTGGGCAAAGGGGTGTGAGGGACAGACTGTGGAAAACTGTGTTGTGCAAAGAAGGGATATGGATGGGGCATGTGGGAGCTAGTGCTGCACAGAGTGGAAATGGGAGAGGCAATGCATGGGGAGACAGAGAGCGTGCTGTGCAGGGTGAGACAGAGATGGGGTGGGGGAGGCTGGGATGAAGAGGGGGAAAGAGATGTGCAGGATGAAAGAGGCTGTGAGTGTGATGGAGTGAATGTGTGAGGGACTGGGGCAGGTGTGTGAGAAAGTTTGGGGCTCTGTGGAAGGGCTGGGTGCACAGGGAATGGGGAGGTAGATGAAATTATTTGGGGTAGAGGGTAGGAAAGGTTGGGTTGGGTGTTTAATGGGTAGGGGGAATATGTGGAGGCACAGTCAGTGATGGAGGAGAAACAGGCTGGAAGTGAAGGGTCAAGAGTCTGCTGTCAGTAGATGGGTTGGGGGTTTTGTGTGAATGCTCTGGAGGCTAGAACTTGGAAAAAGGCCACGTCAAGAAGACACAGTCTTTGGAAGGGGAGAGAAGGAAAATGAGTGTGGGGACGATGTAGTGTTTGAAAGGTGAGAGATGGAAAATCTGTATGGGGAATGTGTATAAGGAGAAAGAAACATAAGCAAAAGCATGGGAAAGAGCTTAGCAGTGAAACAAGCGGCTCTGATGGATTGTATAGCTGTGGGGAAGAAAGAGGAATTGTGGTGGAGAATGCAGCACTGCAAATTGAAGTTTGGGAGTTTACTGTAGGCTAGGATTTGTCTGATGCCATTCCTGTCTTCCAACTCAGGGTGCTGGCATTACTTTTTTTATAGCTTATGAGCAGCTCTTGTATCCTTCACTTTTTCCTGTTGTGATGTGGAGACTACATCTTTTAGGGCTGGTTCTGCTTTTTCCCTCCCACCCAAAATTATGGAGGACAGATGGCATACAAGCTAGAGCTCATTTTGGTATGCCTTTATCCTTAAAAAAAAATCTAAAGGAAAAGAGAGAAATACACCATACTAAGGCTTTTTTACTGTTCTGGATGAATTGCACAGTAGTTTACAAAATTTCTTTAAGGTATAGCCTTTCTTTTTTATGTAAGTCCTGAGATGCTGCTGTTGGCTAATCTTTTTTTACTGGATAGTACATTAATTCTTTGATCTTGTATAGCTGGTTAGTTACCTGTTATATGTTGCCCTGAAAGAACAAAGTCTATTGCCCCTGAAGACAGATAGACACCCTAAAGGTGGTGGGCGTGTAAAAATGGCAATGTGATTGCAGCACATTCTAACATGCTCATGGTGGCTTTATCTGGCTGGCACACAAGGTGTGGTTGCAGGGGCTTCAATGTGTGTTCATACTGTGATCTTCTGGCAAGTCCCCACGTGCACTGGTGTGTGTACTTGGGGGAAGTGTTGTTTGTGGAAGTGACAGAACAGGACTTCCAAAACAATGTTGTTTGTAGGTTTGGTAAGTTACTGCAAAGGTGAGTGAGGGTGAGGCCCTGGCACAGGGTGCCCAGAGAAGCTGTGGATGCCCCATCCCTGGAGGTGTTCAAGGCCAGGTTGGATGGGGCTTGGAGCAACCTGGTCTAGTGGAAGGTGTCTTTGCCCATGGCAGGGGGTTTGGAACTGGATGATCTCTAAGGTCCCTTCCAATCCAAATCATTCTGTGATTCTGTGAGTGCAGGCCTTGTTCCACACAAGCAATATTTTAAGGAAATTAGGATATGAGTGGCTTATGCTGATACAATTCTCTGTGTTCCAAAACAGGAGCTTTTGTTGTGAATAATTTTTTTTTCCTTGACATAAACTGAGTGATGCAAGCTAATCTGAAAAGATGTATTTGTGCTGCAAGAACAGCGTCTTCATCATGTATGCTTGTCTATTAATGTTTACTGATTAAAGTCCTCTGGAATGGGGAGAAAAGTCATGTAGTGTGTAAGAAGGACTTTACCTCTACAAAGGGTGGAGAATTTCCGAAGGAATGTGTATTTCTTTTAAGTCAGAAACAATGTACTTGCGAAAGGAACATTTTCTGGTAAGTTACATATTTCAGTGACTTCTGATTATATTAGCAAATTTCCACCAAAATCACAAGTTTTTAACACCTTTTCCTATCATCTTGGTCAGCTCTTTAGGTCTGTCCCCGGGGGATCCCCTGTATATGAAATACCTTGTTCTGAGGCTCCTTGGGCTGTGGTCTGGTGATCTCAGACAGCCTTACTGTGTGGAGCATCTGCAGTGTCAGAGGTGCCTGGAGTGCTGGTTTTGAGTCCCTGGCTCATGGTTAGTAGGGCTGGTGTCTTGGAGAATGTTGTCTAGGGTTTGCAAAGGATGAGGGATGTCAGGTTCTTTATTGCAGGGCTGAGAATTGAATGGGGCGTTTGGTGTTTGTGGAGTTCAGAGCTGCTGGTTGTGCAACAATATTCCTCAAATCCTTTCAAGATCCACAACAGCTTCTATTTGTGTGCTAATACATGTTGAATAGTTACAGATGCATTTATTAATAACTTATTTACACCTTCATCATAAAAAAGCAAAAAGGAGTGGAAAGCACTGAGACACTGATTTCTCTTATTTACATGTAGCAAAACGTTTTATTTTGCCAAGCTACATGTTAAGATTTCAGAATCTTGCATCTGTTTATGGAAGGAGTGAGGCCTGCACTTCTTTGTATTAACACAGAGTGGCCAAGTCCTTGCTGTAAGTCATGTAGAATCCCTATAAAACATCGGAAATCCCTTCTTTTATTCTCTCAGGGTTGGAGGAAGGTGTGAGATCACAGTTAAATTTTCTCTGGGAGTATTTACATTGAGCTAATTATGTGCCTGGTATAGGAAGCTCCAACACTGATGCCTTTCACAGAGAAGGTTGGTGTGGCCAGTGTTTTCCAGTGCAGGTGTGTGAGTCTGTTCCTTTCCATTGTTTTGATGTTTTAGCAACTGAGGTTTTGGTGTGCTGAGAAAGTGTGGGCTTGTGCTTGCCTGTGAATGAGAGGTTTTGCTTTGCTGTGCATGAAGTCTTGGGAAAATGCAGGCTAGTTAAGTGTGTTGGACAAAAGGGTAGAATCATAGAATCATTTAAGTTGGAAGAGACCTTTGAGATCGTCGAGTTCAACTGTTAACCCAGCGCTGCCAAGTCCACCACTGAACCATGTTCCTGAGTGCCGTATCTACATGCACAGGATGAGCCAAGAAGGTAGAAGGAGTGAAGGATAAAATAGGTGTTCTTTACAGGTAAATAGAGGTTACCAATGCTTTTTGGCAAAGTGGCTTGCCTTGCAGATCCTTTGGAGTATTCTAAGGAAGTTGGTAAGTGGGCAAAGAGGCTGGTTGTATTTTCAAAGGAAGGTCAGCAAGATCTCTCTCCAGAAGCCTTTTTGGTAAGCGGACAAAGCAGAAAGTTGGATTTTCTAAGAAAGGTCAGCAAGATCCTTCACCAGAAGCTTTTATACAATCTGAGCTGTCATTGATAAGGAAAAATCTTTACAGAGGAGAGTAGCTCTTCAAATGATAGGAAATATAGTCTAGAGAGAAATAATATGTCTCGTGAAGGAGGCACCAGTGAATTTCCATAGAATCTGGTCTGATGATCCAGAAAACAGGTGACTGGTGAGTTAATGAGATTTGTGGGCAATACTAAATTATTTGGGGTAGTGAAGACTGTAAAAGGACCTGTTGCTTTTAGTGGATGGGTAGTAGGATAGCAGATGGGATCCAGAGTTGCTGTGAGAGTTAACATTGTTCCTTTCTTCCACATGTGGTTTCTTCTTCTGCATCCAAACTGGCTAGCATAACATTGGAAGGAGATCCCCAGGTCTTAATGGATAGCTCTATAAAAACAATTAGCTCAATGTTCATTCATGGTACACAAAACCCATGAGTGGGGAGGGGAATGTTAGAAGTTAAAAGAGCATGCACAGCATGTCTGTAAGCTGTTATGTATCCACAGCATGACCTCCAACTGAAGTGCTGTGTGCAGTTCTGGTGGGTTTCTCTTTCCTTCTCCCTCCTCAGGAAAACCTCTAATAGAACTAGAAAAGATGCAGAGAGGATGATGGAGTGATTAAGTGGAGAGCTTCCTGAAGAGCTTCTCAGTTAGAATGACTGCATAGACTCAGCCTCTTCAGACTGGAAAAGAGATGATTGAATGGGGCCATAGTAGAGATCTGTAAATGCAGTAGAATAACACAGCAACAATGAGCGGCTGCTCAGGGTCACATAATGCAAAAGCTGGGGAGTGCTAAGAAATCAAGCAGCTAGCTGATTGCAAAGGTAGTGGGTAGGAGGTTCAGAAGCATTAGGAGGTTTTGTTTGTTTGGTTTTGGTTTTTACAGAAAAAAGCCCCATGTGAATCTGAAGTTGTGGATGTGAAAAGTTTACATGAGTTCAAAATGATTGGGCAGACAAAACAAAAATGTGTTGTGGCCATTAAAAAATACATTGTTTCTGGTTCAGGAAATTTTTGAGCCACGGATCTGTAGACACTGGGAGATTATATGAGAGAACGATCACAACAAGCTTTCCTCCTGTGTTTTGTGTTACCCTTGTAGGCATGTATATTAATGGACTTTCTCATTCTGAGGTAGGAAAGACAGTCTTTCAGTCTGATTTGGCACAGCTGTTCTTTTGAGTCTTCACAGGAAGATCATGTTCTTTGAGCTTTACAGAGCTAATCCCACCATTCCTTTCAATGCTGTCTGTCTGAAGGAGTGGCAAATCAGCTCTTCTTGCAAGCTACCTGTCACTTCCTGGGTCGTGAGCTGGTAAGTTCTTTCGCTAGCAAGGGAATAACCCCTTCATGCTCTAGAAGGGGCTGCTGTGTATTGTTTTGTTGATCTTTTGAGAGGAAAGTCCTCTGAAAGCTTTGATAGGCCCCATACTGGTCTACTTAGTTGTAATTCTTAATTTTGTTGTGAGTCACAATCAGGAAAGAATCCAGCCTCAACACTTCACCCTAGCTGTGTTACTGTCTTGAAGCTTGTGAAGGCCCTGCCTTGAAATTGGATTTCTGAACCTGACTGATTTGACCTTGGATAAGTCAGGTATTAGTGGAGAAGGGTTGTCATGCCTATTTGAGCTCCAATGAACTCTTTTGATTGCACAGAAAGTGTTTGAGGCACGAACTTTTCCTAGCTGAATCTAGTTTTGAACAATAACTATTCACTTTTTAATTGATAGCCAGTTCAGGCCATCTCAGACTAGCCCAAGAGATTGTTCTCTGTGAGTTCTTAACAAATTTGGAGAGCTTTTGAATTCTGCTAATTGGAATGAATGTGCCTTGCTTTTTATTTTTCATCATACCCAAGTTCTTAACAGATGCCTATCAGTCACGACATTTGAACACATCCCAGCAGGAACTACAGCACTACAGGGTCTAAGAGTGAGCTGCATTTCTCCCTCTCCATTATGCTATAATTGCATCCTGGAAGATGGACTTACACTGAGCCCTTTGCCAGTTTGCACTGGTTTGATGGCTGCTTTTTGCAGAAAGGCAAGTTAAAAGTTGTGTGCCATGTCTGAAGGTGTGGAGTTCTCTGATTGCTCTTTCACTGTATCTGGGTGGGAGTCCCTGTCTTGTGGTAGTTGTTGGGAGGAACGGTTTTCATAAGTATTTTCTTTGAAGCTGACAGGAGAAAAACTGAAGCTGAAGAGAGAGAGAGAAAGAAAGCTGAGATGGAACAAACCTGACAGTCCAGATCTCTCTTCAGGCTTTTGTCTAAAGAAGCTGAGAAAGGTGAAATCTGGGACTTCTGACACTAATCAAAGGAGACGAAAACAGTCCCACCTGGGAAGGTTGATGTGCAGGCAGCACAGCAGAAAGCTGGAAGATGTAACTGACAAATACAGCACAAAGAAACGATGCTGTGAGGTGTACTGAGCTTGTGATCCTCAAGCATACTGTCTGGGGAAGCTCAGCTTCTTTTGTTCCAGAAATTCCCTTTAAATGCTTGCTAGTAAGTTGAGAAAAACAGATCTGATAAGCTTCTTGGTCACAAACCAGGTACTGCTGGTTTTTGCTGTCCCTGACCAGCTTGTCTCTGGGATTCCCCCAGGGCTGCCCATGGCCCACGCTGCCATCTGAGACCTCAGGGATATCAGCCCCTGCCCCAGGGATTGCACAGCAGGGCCGGTCTCCAGCTCCCCACAGCCTTGCCTTGCTCACCCTTGGGTCCTGTAGAGCCAGGCTCATGTCCTGTCTGGCCTCAGCCCATCCCTGTGGCCCTATCTGGACATTCTGGGGCTGTGTCTGACCTTGTTCCCCTTGCTGGGCCTGACCCTGACCCCCACGTGCGTTCTGATGTCTTGCCTGGCCTCAGCCCATTCCTGGACCCATGGAAGTGCCCAATGCCCTCAGCTCTGCCTGTCCCTGCCCTGCTACAGAGTTCAGGGTCACATCTCTAGTAAAAATTTACGTGAGAATTATTAGTAAGTCTTTTAACTTACTTTTGCTTAGTGACTGAGCCTGGAGGTTTTAGGGCAGTGACAAATACGCAGACACAGTCACAGAAACGGATTCTGTAGTGGGCACTGACAGCATCAGTTCAACTTCAGCACTGAGTCAGAATCACACAGAGCTCCTGGCTCTGGTACAGCAAACATGCATTAAGACTCTGCATCTCCAAATGTACATGAGTTTGCAGTGCACTAATTTGAGGCTGGTGGGAGGTTATCTTCTTGCTTTTGCTCATAGGGAGAAAGGGAAGTTGTGAACTAGTAGTCCTTTTAACAAACCAACAAGTGTTTGTTAAAATTTTTGTTGTAGGAGGTTCCACAAGATTTGTAAGTAGCCTGCTTCAAATTTTAGAACATCAAGGAAGAGTTTATTTCTACTATTACAGGGTTTTTTTGCAAGTAAATGATAACAAACTTACTACAGAGACCCATTAGCACTGCCACAAATGCTGAATGTGTACTCTCACTCGGCAGTGTCCCATGACAGATTTAATGTATCTCTCTTTAGTGAAGCTGTGGTAAGCTCAGTGTTTCAGGTATACCTGTGGAAGCTTACTGAAATATTTTCTATACTATTTTATCCTTAAAATCTTTATGTTTTTACATCGAGGCATGTGAGCTACATTGACCTCACATGCAGAACTTGACAATTGATCTAAATATTTGTCTTTTGGGGATTGTGGAAGTGGAAAGTTATGGTCAGCAAAGTGGAAAGAAGAGAGGGACTGAATACATGGAGGAAAAATCTTCCATAAAATTTAAGCTAAGCTTACTAGTCATTCATCTTCTGTACCTTTTTACCCTCTAGAACTTTTTAAGATGGACAATTACTGTTACAGTGAGTGCTAGTGAGACGGTTGGGAAAGGGCATGAACTCTGTATCGGATTCTGTGCTTTTGTCCACTTGGTTCCTATGTACAATAAAGGATTCTTGTGCATTTTTGAATATTAAAAAGTGAAAGGAGTAAGGGTTTTGTTTTTAATGGGTAGTTGTTAATTGGTTTCCATGTAAGATATTGATAGACCAAGTACTGACATTAAATGTTTGTTACAGTGCAGCCTCAAACAGTCCTGAAGTGCACTCTGCCAGTAATACACATACTAAGCTTGAAATAAAAACACTGTGTACTGAAAAGTTAAAATAATGTTAATACCAACACATTGCCTCATGTTTGTGGCCCAGCTTTTTAGAGACGACACTAATTCATGGTTAATTTTAAGTTATGCGGAGTGGTCGTGATGTCATTTGCAATACTGGGAAAAGAAGTATAAGTATGCTGGATTTGCAGACCTTTTGATGGAAATCATGAAGAGAATTTACCTGTTTTACTCTGTGCCAGATTTTCTCATTACAAAACTAATTCATGATCATGCTGTGTTGGGGAGGAAGAGGCAGAACTTCCATCGAAAATAATTATCTGCTATATGTTTTAGTGAGATGAATCAAATAAGTTTTGCTTCTCTCCCCAAATCCTCCAGGTGGCAATCGTGCACCAGAGTTAATATGAAGCTTTTTCTGGCATTAAGTGTTTTCCATACTGTCCTTGGGATGGCAACAACAGAGGGTGCTGCTGTCAGCTATGGCAGTGCAGAATAGTGTACATAACTTGGATGCAGACTGGTTTCATAGATTTGGGCAGTCCTAAGCTAGGTTGTGGTGGATGCAACAGTATATTTATCTCTACAGTTGGTAGTTAGGAAAATAAGCCCTTGAAAATAAGCTATGATGGAATAGATTTAAAATTTGTCTATGTAAGTTTATGTAGCAGTACTGTTTCAGCAGGTTCTGGTGCCTGCAGACCTGTTAATTTCCCTGTAAAAATGAGTGAGAAAAGAATTGTTTCAAGTTACAAACTTCAGAACTTAAATCACATAATTTTGCTTTTATAGGTATGAATTGCAGTGGGAGGTTTACTTATCGTCCTTTTTACTTTTGTGGTCTAACTTCAGTAGGAAGCGCATTCATTTTTTTTTATATTAGATTATCTCCCTGATTATGAAGCCATTGGTGTGATGCAGTCTGCATTCTTTACCAGACCCAGATTTTATGCTGGGTCTGTAAATACATGCATTTGAAATAGAAGGTTTTCCCCTACCTTGTCCTGAAGAGAGGACTGGTGGCTTTTGGGTTTAATTTTACAGGGAAGGATTTTGGTAGGATTGGTCCTATCAGATAGCAGATACACTTCAGTTCAGGTTACAAGCAGCTTCATTCCCTGTCTTCACTTGCTCATTTATGTAGAGGAAGCAAAATCTGTCATGCTGGGACTGAGTCTATTTCTTCTTCAGGTATTGAATCTGAAACTCATCATGTCACTACCTGACAGAAAAGTGCCCTTTAAGCTGCAGATACCCGAGTGGCTGCTCTTTGCCTCCACTGTATGGAGTGATTTGATAAAGTGCTGTTCCTGTTACCTGTTGTTTTTTGTTGCTGTTCAAGGTTACCACAGACTTCAAGCTTTGCTTGCACCTTTTACAGCTTGAGGAGCATTTTTATAGAGAAGCAGAGCTGTGTGACTTCCTTTATTAGGGAGTTGGTGGAGCAAAACAGAAACTGCCGAGGTGCTTGTGCTGTGAGCAGCAGAGTGGGGATGGCTGCTTTTGGCTGATGGAGGGGTAGTCACTGTAGACATATAATTGTTTAGTTGGAAAATACCCAAGACCTTTTAAGATTATCAAATTCAGCTGTTAACCCAGCTCTGACAAGTAGCTCAGCACTCGAGGTTATGGTCTGGGTCTGGACCTGTGTGAGCTTTGACCAAGTGTCATCAAGTTTCCAGGCATAATCTCCTCCATTTTCAGTTCTGTTGTGTTGGGGCACTTCAGCCCACTGAGATGACAACAAAAAAATTGGAGTAGCTGTATTTTTGAGCTGCCTGACAGATCTCTCCACACCTTCTGTTGTCCAAAATTTCATGTGAATGTCCAAAGCAAACTTGAAGAGAAAAGGAAGCTTCAGTTATGCAAAGCTGCAAATCTGAGTGAGCTTCTAAAAGTAATCATAGTCATAGAATATCCTGTGTTGGAAGGGACCCACAAGGATCATGAAAGTCCCACTCCTGGCCCTGCACAGGACACCCTAAGAATCACAACGAATGTCTGAAAGCGTTGTCCAAATGCCTCTTGAATTCTGCCAGTCTTGGTACTGTGACTTCCCTAGGGAACCTGTTCCAGTTCCCAACCATCCTCTGGGTGAAAAACTTTCCTAGAAGCCAACCTAAACCTCCACTGACACACCTTCATGCTATTCCTCAGGTCCTGTCAGGGGTCACCAGGGAGAAGAGCTCGGTGTCTGCCCATTCTCTTCCCTTCTTGAGGATGTTGTAACCTCTGTGAGGTCTCCCCTCGGTCTCCTCCAGGCTGAGCAGACCAAGTGGCCTCAGCTGCTGCTCATACGGCTTCACCTCTGGTCCCTTCACTGTCTTCATGGCTCTCCTTTGGACACTCTAACAGCTTTATGTCATTTTAATATTGTGATGCCTAAAACTGCCCCCAGGACTGGAGGTGAGGCCACTCCAGTGCAGAGCAGAGTGGGACAATCCCCTCCCTCACCCGGCTGGCGATGCTGTGCCTGATGCCCCCTCAGGACACGGCTGGCCCTCCTCAGCAGATGAGATGAGTAGATGGCAATGTACCTTGGGAGGCACCACCTCATGAAGGAGTGCGTTTGAGTTGCCTTAGGCAAGTGGTAGTGTTAATGTTGAAGATTTGGCAGGCAGTTCTTGAAGACACCAAATACTTCTCGGATATATTTTTGTATATCTTGAAAGCTGAATGTGAAAAACCAAAAGCCTGCTTAATTCACTTTTGAAGTTGTGGGGGAAGAATGGAAAAGGTCAAGAAATGTAAAAATTGCAGTTAAGCTGGGATGTTAATTTGGTTGTGCCTAGCAATTGCTGTTCCTTTCCTTTGTACTTTTTAAATTACTAGCTTTGTAGAGATTTTTGTCTTTAAATGAATTTGATGATTTCAGTTTTCTTCTTCTAAGAGTTTATCTTTTTATTACCCAGCTGAACAGTTATGTTAATGAGTTTGGTTTGCATTTTGCTTGTAAGATTAAAGCTGGTGGTGAGGCTACATAGTCAATGGCAACATTAGTTTGCAGTTCTGAGAGGGTAAGTGCTCAACAGACTAGTTTTCTGTCAGTTTTCAGAGCCAAATGCTAAACAGAGACGTTCAGTCTTTCCAGTTAACTTGCTGAAAAATGGATACATCAATTCTGATAGCAGAATCTGTCTTTCAGATAGCTCTGCTGGTATCTGCTGCAGTCTCTATAGCCTGGAAAGAAATTACTTTTATGTATGATGTTATAGCTTGATGTCTAATGAAAAAGAGTCTTAAAAAACAAAATCACTGAAATCTCAATTTAATTTTGTTTGTATTATTCTGGGTTTTAACTCCTGAGTAAGTTAAATTATTTAGTTATTAGTATTGTTTATCACTACAGTAAGATTGTTTTGTGCAAGCTTTTTAGTAGTAACAGAGAAACATTTAAAAGAGCTGTTTTGCCAGTGATAGTCCAAAGCAATTCAGTATTTTGGTATATTCAAGGATAGAGGGGACTGGGAAGTGGAGCCTTTGTGCACAGGAGGGGCAATTGTGTCTTTGACACAAGTGCTGGGGGAGCCTCCTGCCTCCAGCCTGCCCTGCTATTTGCTCCTGCTCCTGCCTTGTGGTGTCCTCCTCCCGTGTACTGATGCTCGAGTGTGTGCTCTCCTGCTGCAAATCAGACTAGTGAGAAAGCCTGTAGTAAAGCAAACCTTAAAACAACAACAAAAAAAACAGGAAAAAGGGAGGCAGAATTTCTGTTTAGATTTGCTACTGAAGAGAAGGAATGTAAAACTATTGAGGCTTTTTTTGCCAGGTAAACCGTTCTTACTAAACATACACCAAAAATGTTACGCCTGCTGTGCTAGCTTGGTAACCTCTCTCTGGTTTGCTGCATTGGTTTGTTTTCAAGTGTTTGTGCAAATACAGGGCTGTACCTGTAAGAATGGCAAGGAGACGTTGCTGTCTCTAATAGTCAAACACAGAGTTGGGAGATTTACCTCTGTACCCAGTGAGAAGATCACTACTGAATGTTTTTCACTTCTTATTAGGATGAAGTACTTAATCTGTGGGGCATTTACATGAGAGCTGTTTATTATTTGTTGAAAGGATCGGTTAATGAAGTGAAGTTGGTTTCTGTTGTGGATAGCACCGGAAACCTAATTTAAAGGTTATATGGAAAAATAACCTTTGAAGGCTGATAGTAATTCTGCAGGAATATTAGCTTATTAGCTTTTCTGGGTTTTGGTTTTGTTTGGTTTTGGTATAGATGTACATTAAGTGCAACTGAGAGGAGACTAGAGCTAAAACAGTCTGGTAAGAGTGGACAGTTTAGGTCACAGTTTCTGATCAGTTGTACCTGCCATGGAAGTATCTTATTCAGGTGTGTAGAAGAAATGCCCTGACCTGCTTTAAAGAGCCACTTCATTCTCCTCTCTGTGTCTATCCCAAAGCCTTTCTAGTTTGTTCTGGAGAGCTAGTGTAAGAGGAGAAAATAGCCACAAGAACTTGAGGAAAAGCTGTAGGCATCATAGACAACAAGATGGCTTTTTTCCCCTATCCTGAAGATCAGACTACTTGAATTAAGTAGAAGTCCAATTACTAACAAATTGCTTGTTTTCAATCCTGTGCAATTTAGCTTTTTGGTCTCATTTGCTGTTAAGCTGATAGATGCAGATATCCTGCTTGAGGTACCCTGATTGTTTTTAAAAAAACCTTCCTGCTTTAGTGGGAGACTATTTTTGTCCTTGGTAGTTTAATTACCTGTTCTGCAAGATTGGTTTGCGTGAGTAGTTTCACTGACTCCCAGCAATCTCTGCATTCAGGCTGCTCAGCATTGGCATGGATGCCCAAACCAGCCTCTAGTTTATTCTGATTTACAACTCAGACTTCTTTTAGTCTCCAACCTTTCAGGGTGTAAAAGTTGCAGTTCCAGACTTGCAGTTTTTGTAGCCTAAGTGTTGCTGTGTTTACCTAATGACAAACTGAAGTTACTTTAAAATAAATGTTATGTCTGTAGTAGCCAACACAGTCATTATTGAATGCTAAACCTGTTTTATATTCTATAATGCCAGTAATTACTTATTAAAATTCTGAAAATTCTTTATTGAATATTCTTCAGACAAAAAATACTAACTAAGCAATTGTTTCATCCTTTATTTTGAGAAATATTTTACAGTATTGATTTTCATGTTCTGATAGGCATTGAGTGATTTTTGTACTTTCTTTGGAGCTGAGATTGGGAGGGCTTATGGAGCCATGTAATTCTTATGGTATCCCAAGAAAGAAATAATTTGCACGGTATTGGTATATGATATCTTAAGTACTTTAGGACCTTCTTAATGTAATTTGGCGTGTTGTAGATTATACAGATACTGAATATATTGGCACAATAAGTTTTATTTTAATATTTTAATTAAGTTATTCTCTTTGACATGTCTGGTGTTTGTTTTTTTCCCCTAATAGGTGCTGGGAAAACACCGACTTTAGGAGGAGGATTCCACGCCAATCTGGGAAAGGAGTCACGAGCACAAACTCTACAGAATGGTACTAACAAATTTTAGTCTTGTTGATGAGAATTTTTTTTATTAATATGGTTTATACAATTAATTTTTTGTTTTGAATGTGACCTCAAAACCTTGGCAGGCCCCTTATTACTCAGTGGACAAGTCTGCCTAGTGCTGATTTTTCATTGTGCTCTCATTTGGCTGCTACACCTGATTTATGAGTTCATGTAGCTGACTGACAAAAGGTAATGGCACCTGACAATACTACTGTGTTTTAAAAGGGCTTTTTCAAGGTTGACATGCCCATTGCACTTTTTTATTATCTGTTAAACCTATTGTGGCTTTTATTTAGTCAATTTTCAGAGTTCTTGAAATGCTTTATTCGTGTTGATTTTAAAGTATAATTCTTGAAATATTTTTGGTCTTACGCAATGCTCGTGTGAGATAATGCATATAAGTAATCATGTGCTTAATATGTGATCGTTGAATACAGAGAGGAAAAATGGAAAAAAGGTTTTAGCACACAGATGACATTAAAATAAATATTCTCATTACATGCTTTACATTTTAATTGAGATCTCCATATTCTACACTCTTGAAAGAGAGTGAATAAAATCAGCTTTTATTCCAGGAGCAGAATGGTCTTCCAGTTTGCCGTTACTCATATCAAGGGACAGGAGTTGTCATTTTTTGGCTAATTAATACTCCTGTCTCATGACTCTTGGAGATGACAGCTGATGGACTGTCATAGCAAAGTCTCAGAAGCTGACATGTAATTAACCAGGGATGTAAATGGGTTTTACTGATAAGGTACTCATTTGGGGGAGATATTTTAGAGAAAGGTATTTTCCTAAATTAATCTTACATTTGCAACTCAACACAGAAAAATCTTGCCTATATTATGCCCCCATAGGTATATGAAGAGTAAGATTGATCTGATGTTATATCTTCATAGGTATAGACAGGTTAAGATTGATCTGTCATTGAAGTATAGTCAGATTACTTTACTCAGCATTATTCAGCTGATGTATATACAGATTGTTTTATATACAGAATGTTTTATTCAACTGTTTATACTTAAGAGTATTTGAGCCCTTTTTTGTTTGGCAAAGTAAGGCTTGCACTTTAGGTGAGCTAGTGTCAGTGTCGTGTCTGAAGTTACTATCTTAGGAGTTTTAAATTTCCTGTCTAACAAGTAACCTATATAAGCAGTTGGATAAAGCCACTAAACGTAGTGAAGTCTGGTTTTGGATTAAGGCACTTTAATCAAAACTGTAATTTTGAACAGGCATTTTAAAAATAAATTGGCTTTTTGTGCATAAGAACTTCACAGTTATCTCTAATTGTAGAAAAGTAAACTGCTGATGGAAGGAAATCTGTCTTGTTGCTTCATGGAGTGTTTGAATCCTTCAAAAGCCCTTTTGGCTATGCCAAAAGGTAATCACAAGTAAAGACAGTGTAGGCGTTTTTCTAGAATCTAAACACAGCTTTTTTCTTGGATGAGTGTTTGCTGGGGAATATGTCTGAGCATCTTCCTTCCCCACAGCTTTTGTGTGTGGGGCCTCCCTGATCAGAAACAATGATTGTGACTTGGCTAAAGTATATCAGCATTGTATATAAGAAATTTTAGTTGCTTTAAATGAGCTTATCTCCCAAACAGTCTTCAAACAGGAAGATAATTTTACTTTTTACTTTCACCTCTCTGAAGCTCTTTGCAGGTTTTCTTCTGTTTTTTTTCCTTACGCCTATCCTTACTATAAGGAGCAAGTATTTGGTCTTTGATTTCTGTAGCCAACCTACATTTGTCATGCTGCCAATCTGTCTCTGGGAAAGTTCTTTTCAGTGAGCTAAGTGATGTTCTTGCTCAGTCCCAGGCATGACAACAGCAGCTGATATTTCAGGTAGAGCAATTGGTGTTTGAAAGGCTTTTCTTTTCTGCTGCTGTATAATGAGCCGGTTGTCTGCTGCTTTTAATCACACTTCTGGCTTTACATAGTTTTTAATTGCAAATTGAGCTATGGCAATGAGCTTACAAAATCTCACCCTGTCGCTGTGGGCCCATGATCATGGCTTTTTTTGGGGGGCGGTGAAATTATGTTAATATCCATCATGGTTAGACTTGAAAGTGTAGCAAGGTAAATGAACTTACTGTACGTATTTGAAAGGAGGGGTATGGAGTTGTTCATTGAGTGAAACTGAAGTGCACTGGTAGTTGGCTGTATTAAAAATGAACAGTTACAAAAAATGCCGAGCTACTTATTTATTTATTTGCTGGTGCCACTACGCTGGCATTTCCAAAGTTAACTGTGCTGCAAATGAAGTGCTGACTCTCTCTGCCGTGGGGATGCCGTCCCAGCACAGCCTGTGAGCAGCTCCGGGAGGCCTGGTCCGGCCGCTCGCTGGTGGCTCTTCTGTCAAGGCTGCTCCTGCCCTCGGTGCTGCGAGCGCACGGTTCTCTCCTGTACCATCGGTGCTCCATGCAGGCTCTTGCTGAAGGGAAGAGCCAGGCTGTGGGAAGCGGGGATGTGTGGATGGAAGTCCCCAGTGCACTGGAGAGCAGCTGAGAGCCTGTGTGTGGTCCGAGAGCGCTGGCAGGTCTCGCTCTGCGCCTGCTCTGCTTGCCAGCAACCTGCGGCCCTGACGTGGTGTGGGGAAAAGTCCAGCCATGGAGCAGGGACTTGCTGGGTTTTAAAAAAATGACCACCTCCCCCTGCTATCCCTCCATTGTCCCTGTCCTTCCCCATGTAGTTTGGGCCATATTCTTCCTTGGATAAAAGTAAAGTCTGTCTTTTCAGGGGAGGTGGAAGGGAAGTGGTCTGGACTCACTGTCTGTTACTTAATTACCAGCAAAGCAGCTGGGCTTGGCTGAATGTATGATGCCGCTGATTTTTGAGGCTTTTAATGAAAGGATATTTAGAATTAGATGAAGAATGGTTTTGCATTAGAATGCTTAAGGTAATAACTTCTTTTTTCGTCCATTCCAAAGTGAAGAAATGCAAAAGTAAAATCTCCCAGCAGCTGCTCATCAATTCTGGACTCTTCTACAAAATCATTGTGTGCATTGGTGTTCTTATAAATATGTATATATATGCTCTAAACAAAGCCGTGGGCAAACCCTGAACATTTTGTAGTTTTCAGGTTTGTGTAAGAATGTCCATTACACAGAACTAGTCTCCCTTACCACATGTGCCTTTGCTGTACCTTTCCTCACTATTTATAATGCAGCAGGGCATGGCTGTTCAGTTTCTCCCTTTCTTTGCTGAACCAGCTGATGTTTGTGTGTGTTCGTTTGGGAATTGGCTGCTTACAGAAACTGGAGTCTTGTTTACACTTGCTAAAATATTTATGCAGGGAAGACTTAATACTGTTGTATTTGTTCATAATCACTTTGATTTTCGGAGTGCAGTACTGTGCTAATTGAGTGTACAAAGCTCCACAAGTTCAACAAGCTCAGGCTCACAAAATGCTTTGTATCTGTGCATACAGAACTCATTTTTCTAGTAAAAATCTACACACCTGTGACATGATGTGGTGTTTCAACTTTGTTTTAAGAGATATGGCAAAATAGCTAAACACTGCTGATTTTGTGAAAAAGAAGAGTTATGAATAAAATACCAGCTCAGAGGGGGGACTCTTAGACAAGACATCTTCCTCTGTGTCTGAGCCTCTTTAAATTTCTACAGTATTGGTCAACACTTACAGTTAATTACAGGGCTGAAATGCAGAGTGATGTCTCTTTAAATCCCATTTTACAGTTCCGTGCTGCATTACATAATCTCTCTAAATAGCCAGTTTATTCTTGTTTCCTTGCAGGGAATCTGCTCTCACTATGTCCGTGTCAGAGTCGTTGTTACAAGGGAGTTGTTCTTCACTTGGAGCTCTGATACTTTCAGTAGTCTTCAGTGGCCAAAAAGAAAAGGGAGAGGGGAAGGAGGGTCAATGGCATGATTATAACTTGAAAGCTTCAGTTGCAGATATTCAAATTTGGTTTAAACTAAGTTTGAAGATTGCAGCTGCATCTAGCTTAATCCAATTTCTGAACTGTTGTGCTGTGTTTTTAATTATTTCTTTAAATGAATGTGTGTTTTCCCTCAGTCCTCTTAAATACAAAAACATAGCTAACAGTATTTTAATGCTAAATGGGAAAGTGTTTCTGGAGATGTTCTGTAATGCATTTTTTACTGTTTACATTTACGCTATTAATTCTTTAATGTTTGTTGTCATCACTCGTTTCATAGCTGGTTTATTACAAGTGATTACGGAGGGCTCTGCTTCCTCCCAGAATTATACATTGTGAACTAGGCCTCGACAATATATTACACACGTGAAGAACAGAAGTATCCAGAGGGTAGAACGAGAGAACACTGTTTAGCAAAGCTAAAACAGCAAGGGAAGAGAGAATAGTGGAATCCTAGAAAAGCCGAGATTGGAAGAGACCTCTGGAGGCTGACAAAATGCTAGCTTTGAAGTTGCATTAAGCTGCTAAGGGCCTAGGGCAGCTGAGCTCCAGTTATCACCAAGGAAGGGTATGACACAGTTTCCCTGGACAACCTGTTCTCTAATGTTTGGCTACCCTCACTGTGAGGAATTTTTTCCTTGTGTCGAGTTGTTTTGATGAAATGCGACTCTTGCCTCTTGTCCTTTTGCTGTGCATCTCTGGTGATGCAGCTCTGGCTCCATCTTTATAAGCTCCCACTGCATAGCTGAAGGCACCAAAGAGACTTCTCCCTCAGCTTTCTTGTCTTGAGACTCAGCAAATTCATCTGTCAGCCTCATCCATGTGCTGCAGTCTCCGAATCATCATAGGGACTCTCTACTGGCCTTGCTCCAATATGTCAATGCCTCTTCTGCAGAGGAGTCCTGAACTGGACAAAGTACTCTAAATATAGCCTCACAAATGCTCAACAGGGGATGGAAATCATTTCTCTTGACCTGCTGGCTGCAGTCTTAATAATGTGGCTCTGGGATGAAGTTACACTTCACCACTGCGATTGGGTGCTGCTGAGCCATGTTCAGCTTTTTGTCCATGAGGAGCCTACATCCTTTTCTGCAAAAAAGTCAAAACAGTCCCCAGCCTGTGTTTTTGCCCTGCAGTTCTTCTGTCCCAGGTGCAGAAAAGTTGCATTTGGCTCATGAGGCTTCTGTCAGCTCATTTCTGCAGCATCTTAAGATTCCTCTGAATAGTAGCTCTGCCCATCAGCATATTGGCCATTGTTCCAGTGGGATGTCATCTGCAGGCTGGCAAAGGAAACCTCCTGGCCTATTGTTCATGTTGTTAATGAAGGTGTCAAACAGTATTGACCCTAGTATCCATCCCAGTTGTAAGTCTGACGGTGAAAGTGCTGAGCACTACTCTTTGAACCAGGCCAGCCTTACACTCAAGTTGCTGTTCACTGGCCTAGTCCAGATCTCCGCAATTTGGCTGCCAGGGGGAATGATGAAATGGGGTGAGGGAAGAGCTGTAGTTACAATTTATCTTGACTGCATTCTGGCTGTTGCATTTAGGCATGATCTACCCTCATGGAATCTGTGCTGGCAATTCCTGGTAACCTTGGGTTTTGTGTATCTGGAAATGGTTTCCAAGTAGCCTTCCAAGAGGCTGAGGGAAGCCTGACTCACCTTTGGAGTCCTGCTTCTCCCTGTGGAAGAGAAGCCTGATGCTTGCTGCCTTCTAGACAGAGAGAACCTCTTCAAATTCCTACAACTTTTTAAAGATGGGAGAGATAACTCTTTTTACCGTCTCCTTTTGCATCCTCAGATGTATCCCATCAAGTCCAATTAACTCGTGTGTGTAGACTTTGCTTAAGTGAGCCCTTGCTCAGTCTTTCTTCACCATGGACAGTTGCTTACCTCTTCTCTGAACCAACTGAAGCCCTCTGAAATCCAGGCTTGTAATTATGCAACCTATCTTCCTCACACCCCTCAAGATCTTGTTTATCTCAGGTTGCTGTAACCAAGCCTGCCATCAGACTTTACATCCTCCACCACTTCTTCCTTTCTAAAGAGTGGCAGGTGTGCTCTGGAATTCCGCTGGATTGCCTGTGACCCGCTATGGGTCTCTTACAACAGCTGCTGGGGTGGATGCAGTTCACCATGAGAACCTGGACGTCTTTCTGCTTTCTAAAGAAGGCTTCATCTTCAGGATCAGATGGTCTATGGCAGGTGCTTGTGACTGTTTTCTTTGGCCTTGCTTCTCATCCAGACCCATTTACTCCTTATTGGCCTGTCAATCATTTTTCAGCAGAGCTTCACACTTTCAGGCTGTTCCTTTGTATAGAATAAATCCCTGTCACCTTCCCTGTCTGTCCTTCTTGTGGAGCCTGTAACCATCCATCTCATTACTGCAGTCACGTGAGCTGTTCCACAGTGTGTCTGTTACTCCCCAGTGAATTTGTAGTTTTGCAGCTGTGCATAGGCTTTGAACTCTTCCAGACTGTTTCCTTCGTTAGATGCAATCTTTTCTTTGACTCTTCCTCCTGTATCAATTCCTGTCCCCGGCTTTGATTTCAATAATGAAACTTCTAGTCTAGTCTCTCTGCCATTGTCTTGTCTTTCTTGCCTTCATTTCTGTTGTGGTAGGAGCTAATCCTAATCCTCTCATCTCTGTGTTTATTAGCACCACATCGAGTTTTCTCTTGTTGTCTTTTAAACTAATCATTGCTTAAAGTTCTCCTTTTCTGGTTTTGCCTCATATCTTCCTAAATTTCTTTACTTACTAAGGCTTTGAAAGACTTCCTCTTCTAGCCAGACCATTGCTTCAGTTTTACCCTTTGATCTGTCTACTGCCTTGTCCCTTATGAGTCCTCTGTTATCGTTAGCAATTTCTCTCTCATCCATTTCCTTCATCTTCACATTTCATGTGTTAACTTCCCTGTCTCCCTTTGAAGGAGGACAAGGGGGCATCTTCTCCTTTTCATTTAGGATAATATTACATGTTTTTGTGTGTGGGTGTGTTTTGTTGGAGGGTGGATTTTTTGTTGTTTGTTTTGTTTGGTGGTTGATGTTTCAAGTACAACCTTTTCCCTTGGTAAACTTCTTCAGCCTCAACATACCTCTTCCATCTAGTCCTATGTCATGGCTGGACATGGGTGGCAAAATTTAGATGTCTATGTGAGCTCCTGTTTCTCATCTCCTTTCAGAGGCTCTGCATAGAGGCAGACAGATTTAGGGTGTAATTAATTTAATCCGAAAGGAAGTCAATGACTCATTCTCTGAAGCGTCTGTTTCTCTTCACTCACTGAAAGGAAGTCTATATTGACTAAGCCCAGTCACTCATCTCTGAAGATAAGGGTGATGAATCGTAGGCTTTGGTGTCTGCTGAATCTGTCTGTATTTGTGCATCTCCTTGTTGACACAGAGTTAACATGGCCAAAACTGAATTACGAATTGCATCCAACTGTTCTGCCCTTTTGCACGTTAACAAGTTCAATCTTCTTCCCACTGAGGCCACTCACAGCTTTCTTTCCTTCTGTCTTGTAGATCCACCCTCTCCAGCCTCTGCTAAACCATGGATGTGTCCTAGCCATAACACTCACATATTTGTTTCTTAAGTGAGTGTCTCTTGACTTTCATTACTCTTCCGCTCTCATCAGAACATGCTCCAGAGCCAAGAATGCAGAAAAGTTGTGGCCTGGAATGCTAAATCTTTGGTCCTTAACTTCTTCATCAAAGAATTTTAAAGGAATGTTTTTTTCCTGTCTTGTTTGCCGTTTCACATTTGTGATTGCTGTTACTGATCACATAACAGTTCAATAGGGAGCTTTCCTGGTGTTACTAGGCTGTTGTGTTTGACTGCCGGCTTGCTAGGCATCTGTGCTTCTGAGGCTCGCTTGGATGTCAGTCAGTGTGGGCTTTCCTGGTCCTTTGGTAAGTTCCAGCAGCACAAGCCACAGCATGATGCTGTACTCCCTGGTGGCCGAGCCTTCAGGGTATCTCAGTATCTTGTACGCTTTTCTCAGAGCCTCATCTTCCAGGGCTTGCAGGGAACTGCACTAATCAGCAAAGACTTGAAGAGATGGGAAAAAACACTTATTTAAGGAAAACAAACTTAAAACTTCAAGGGCTAAAAACATACTCTTTAGCCAGCATGAGTTACTCCAAGAATTTGGGTAAAAGCAGAAGATTGTATTTCCCTGCCTGTTTACCTGTTACTCTAGAGTTTGATTCAGAGGCCTCTGAGGAAGCTGGGATCCTTCTCATACTCTGGCTTCTCCTTAAGCACATGGAGAATCTCTTCATTCTCATTTGGCTAATGACACCCTGTACTTCATCATCGCCAGTTACCTTTGTTAAAAGACCAGTCGAGTTCTTCAGCTGATCTGGGACAACGTTTTGGTTATACATTGATTAATTAGTTCCTACTTGAGTTGAAATTTGAAAATTTTTATTGTCTTAAATCTTGGCCATTTTTTATGTTTTGCTGGGGAATGATGAATAAAGTACCTGTCTTAGGGATGCTTTTGATGTGGTGCTTATCCCTATAGGGACAGTATAATGGGGAAGAGTCCATGTGTCCTTTAATGAGATCTGTTACGTTTCTAAAGAAGAAGATTTGGGATCCTTTAAGTAAAGAGTAGAGGATCTGCTGGAGCTTATGTGGTACGATTTTGCCCAGAGACCGACTGACAACTTAAAACTCTGAGCACAGCATTCCACTGGGTTGAAATACGTGAATAAAGCTTTGCTGGTCTTCCTTACTCTGTTCCTGTGTTTGCTTAGCCAGGAAAGGGAAAAATTAGAAAAGGCATTTCTAAAATTCCTCGGAGGTGTTGGTTCAGTCTGTATGTGACTGAGTAAACAGAGAGATTGTCCTGTGGCTAAGGACAGTCTCTGTTGTTACTTTTTCTTTTAATTTTGAAAGTTGTCTTTGAAGTTGAAAAAAAATAAAATTGCAGTCTTAATCAAATGAGTTAACATGACTTCCATTGTCTTAACTAATAACTAGACATATTTGCATGTTCAGCTCCTTTGAACTGGCCTGTTTGTGACTCTGGAGTTAAAGGCATCTTTCCTTATTCCTTTGCTCTGTCTCCTCTCCTGTCTCTGCTCTGTCTCTTGGTTTATTATGTGGCTGTGGGCAAGAGAACTCTTGTGGCAAGGAAGCACAAATCTCTGCTTCATTTTATCAAACAGGAGAAGAAAGGCCCTCTAAAGTTCTGCATGCTTGTGAAATTTCTTGGTTGGATATTAAAAGTTTTGGCCTTTTGTATCTCCAAATTTCTCCTTGTTAAATTTGACAATTTCTGTGTGACACAGAGTAGCATGATACTGATCGCATTTGTGGAATTCACTGATGGAGATTCATCTCCCTGCAGCCTTGTGTAGGTAATTGGAACCTGTCATTTCTCTTGAGAGCAATCCTTTACTTAAAGATAGTTTACCTAAAGGGCTAATGTTTTTTAAAACATTTGCTTTTTATAGTACTGTTCACAAGGAAATGAACTTGGATATTAATAGGTTTATCTTCCTTCTTGTACAGTGTGGCAGAAAATAGGGGACTGCCTCTCTCTTTCCTCCCCCTCTAGTAATATCTATAAATTTCAGTGCTAGTAATCCGCCTCTTCTGACAAGCATCTGAATTAAGCCATTTTAGCTTTGGAATGTTGTTAGACAAGCTTAAAATATACTCCAGGTATTATAGCTTTGGTTTAAGTTCTATGTAACTGCTGGTCTCTTTTTTGATAATGAAAGAATATATTTGTCAGTTTTGTGGCATAGGACTGTCTTAAACATTAAAACGTGAATTTTGAAGTGTTTGTGTCATTTTATAGGCACTATGGCTCAAAACTGGAGAGGGGGAAGGTTGTTGTTGCTTTTTAATGCTGTGTTCTCTGATAGTGCTGCATTCTTTTCATGTGTTGAAAGTGCCTTTTTGTTTTGCTCTGTGGAATAAATTGGAGTGCTGGTGATGTGACAGTACAGGAAAGCATTCCCTGAGCCCGAGGGTCTGCAAGTGTGATTTGCTTTTGGAGCTATTGCATTTTTCTTGGAAGATTGTTTTGCTGAAATAATGGCCACAGCATTAAACTTCTGGACCTCTGCAGAAATAACAAATAACAGAAAAAAATTCAGAAACTACAGGGTTCTGTATCAGGTATGAAATGTATGTCAGTGGGAGCTGCCTGTATCCACTACAGCCGCACCAGCAAATTTATTAGCAGACTGATCTGTGTCAGCCCCCTGCTCAAAAGAAGAAACCACCAAAAACCTCAAAACCAAACTCTGGTCCCTGCTTGAACAACAACTCTGTGCATGCAAGCAAGTTATCTTTGACCTGGATGATTGCAGTCCTGGGGTTTGCTGCCCTCCCTGTAGGTGGTTGTGTCAGCCCAGAGGGCTGATTTGGTGCGGTGTGCGGGTGGGAAGGAGCTGTTGTGTCAGGGGTTGGGACCTCCTCTGAGTGATATTGCCATCAGACTCCTGCAGCTCTGGAGTCCAGTTCCATGACAGACACCTTGTAACAGCAAAGCCAGTTCAATCCCAGCCTTTCCCATCCCTCAACTGTCCCTTCCCACTCCCTTCACCCAAATATGCTGGGCCTTAGCTTGGGCAATGCATCTCTTTACTGGAACAGTGAAAAGATCTGGGTTTCACGAGCAAAATAGAAAAATAAAAAGAACCAACTTTTTTTTTTTCTTTTCCTGTTTTCCTTTTATCATTTCACTCCTCCACATGCCACCATAGGTTGGAGGAGGAAATGGGTGACGTAGAGATGAGCAGGAGCCTCTTCAACCAGTTCTGTAGCAGGAGAGGCTGAACGCAGAGCTGCGTAGTGAGCTGCTCTCTCTTTTGCTTTTTTCTCTTAGTTTTTTTTTTTAAAACATTTATTTATAACCCACTGTCCTGTTATGTTCAGTCCTGCACAGTCAGAGTGAAAGAAGGTGTTTTCTGTTCTTTTGGCTTGACTTAATGTGAGTGGGAAGATTTTCAGAAATGTTCTGTTCATTGACTGCTGCTAGCAGATGGATGCTCTCCGCTTGAAGTGCCTCAGGCCTTGATATCTTCCGTTTTCTCCCCCTCCCTCCTCCCAGCACACACCCCCGAGTGTGCAGGCTGTGCTAATTTAGTCACAACTTAAAAAGGAGTGATGAAGAAGAAATGCTCAGCTCTAATAGAATTCTTGTCGCTCGTGACATCTTTGGGGAGTACATTTTCATTTCAGGATCCCTAAGGATTTTTTCCAGCAACGTGTATTAAATGTTCTGCGATGCTTCGATGGAGCAGCAGTAAAATTTGTAATGCATTTTAGGACCAAAATGCTAATTCTGTTTATATATTAATCAGTTCAGAAAATACAGCATACATGACATCCAGTTTGATATTTTTCAAGTATTTTAGTAAACCAGGCTTGACTGTTTCTCATTCTGAGGTAGTTTTTCCATTTCTCTGAACTACAAAGCAAACCTTTAAACAATAATTTTGTTAGCCTAGTATGTTAAAACATTTGAATCAATTTCTGTATTTTACTAAACTGAGTGTTCCATTGTAAAGAGTTTTCCTCACTTAACATTGGAAGTCATCTGATGCTAGGTCTGAGGAATTTGATTAATTTTTTAACAGAATCACAAATTTTTACCATTTGCTGGTAAAAATTGCATGTATTTTAAATGGAAACAAATGCCAGATTATACACAACCAGACTTGAAAACTGTTCTTCTATGCTCATGACTATGCCTTAACTTAGTGGATGTGTTCAAAATCCTATACAGCTTCAATCACCAGGTGGTGCTGTTACACGCTGCTCAGAACAGGCCTGGAAAGTAAGTTTCAGTTCTGCCATTGCCATACTTATTCAAGTGTAATTTCATGGGAGGAGTGATGAGATAGTTTCTTTCTTTAACCGTGTCTTTAAAGTAGAGCCTTTCCTGAAAATTTTGGGTTTGCTCTTGTGCGAGCTGCTTAGAGCAGAATTTTCTCCCACATGGTTTATGACAATGTTTGATATAAAAATGTTATATGTGATAAATTAGGAGGTTGGATGCTGGGTGTGTGGGACCATATCTGGGCTGTAGCCAGTGTGATTCCTTCTTGGGCGCTGAGATTATGAAGGTTTGCAGTAAGGAATGAAGGAGCATAGTGTGCAACTACTGAATATTTTAGCAAAGGTGAAGGGCTGAAGAGTGATGTCTCTTCATAACCTGTTTCATGAATGAGATGTAATTTAACCTGGTGAATTTGGAAGGGCAAGAACTCCAGTCTGCTCTGGAAAGACTCTCTTTGAAAAAAGAAATCCAGGCTCCTAATGCACAGTTTCTTTTCAATGTCTTCAATAAATGTAATGCTTTTCCTCTTATTTAGAAAAAACCTTTAAAGATACATATAAAATGTAGTAATTTTTTTTTCCCCTCAGCAGTTGTAAAGTAATTAGAGCTGTAAAGAAAGTTGCTTTTCTCCTAAGGCTTTGCAGAACTGGTTGTTTATGGTTAAATGTGGAATGGGAAATCGTGAGTTTAAAGTTACAAACTATTCCTCTAGATGAAGATGTTTTACCCCTCTTTGTACTCAAATAATTGAGTAATTTTGGACAATAAAAACAGCTCAGTACTAGGCTGTTTAGGCTAAACGTGAGTAGTGCTAAACATGTAGATAGAAATGAAGGAAGTTTAAGTAATTGCAGGAGGGGGGAAGAATTCTCAAATGCATACCCCTCCTGAAGGCATTATTACTGCTGTAATTTTAGATGTAATTTCCTACATTAAGAATGTAACACTTGAAAAATGACTGTAATTATTTCCTACACAGAGATTTTTCTTTTAACTTTGTTTTCTAATAGAAATTATAAGCAAATGACACTTATAAAGTAGAGAGAGAAGTACAGCGTGGTCTCCTCAAACCCAGGCTCCAGTGTGGCGAGAAGTTGGGTTTAGCATACTTAAGCCTGGTTTTGATCCATGCTGTGTAGACCTGCCCTGGATGTCAGCGGGAGCTGTATTTTCTTAGCATTATTGTTTGGGACATCAAGTATGTACCTAGAAGCTGGCTTTAATCACCAAGATTTAAAGCCTTCATGCTGTTACAACAAAGCTGTCCCAAACAAACACAGCAAAAATTAATTGGAAAGGCCATTGATTGCTTAGGTGTTTAAAGTCAGTTCAGAGGATTCCTGCGCTTTCAACCCAAAGAGGCTTCTCTGAAGTTTGAACAATAGAAAAATCAAAAATGGATCTTTCTTCAAAGAAAGGTCATTAGCACTGAATGCAACAAAACAAGCGGCTAATTAGATTAAAATGTGTGACTCCCTAAGAAGTTATATTATACTAATGAGCACATAAATGATTTTTTAATAAAATCAATTAGGAATGGGATTTTTGGAAGAAAGCTGTATACTCTTCCTTTATGTGCCCTCATACCATTCAGTTGATTATTTGTACTTTTGGGTAGTATATTATGAAATGCATAATGTTAAGAAAGCAGTTTAGGATCACAGTTCCAGTTCCTGGGGTATACACAGAGCTTGGTTCATGGAATCACTTAGGATGTACAGGAATTAGCACCCACACCTTCTCCTGTATGGTTGTCATTCCTTAGAGAGAATGTATTGATTAGTGTTTCCATTGTACCTTAGACAGGCTATTTGATTGCTCTTATAAATCAGTATTCAGGGAAAGCATTCTCTGCATTTTTACGGTAGGAATCGTGAATTTGCTGCTTTGCTTTGTAGTCCATCCACTTAGGATGAATTTCTGAGAATGGGTTGCCCTGCAGACACTGGTCATTAGGTCTGGTCTGAGGCTTGAGGGTTTTTTTGATAACAATATAGAACTAAGGAAGCAACTTGAGGTTGCTTGTTTCCTGTCCTTACAAAATTGATGTACAAGACAAAGCCACCTTCAAAGTCCTTCCGTTTTAGAAAGCATCACATTATCTTGTCTGAAAGGGAGACATAAATACTGCGGTTTCCAGCCACGCTCTCACGGGGTAGCGCCAGGTGCTAAAGCATGGGTGATCATCCTTAAAAGTCATCCTGGTACTTACTTCCAGAGTTTGGCAGAGCCAGTTGCTGCATTTCTGGTTCCGCTGGACACGTGTGCATATACATGCAAGCTCAGACAGATGCATAGAAATACTTTTACATGGGAAAAGACAATTTTTAGGTTAGATTAGGAGATGGATGAGTTTGTTCACGGCATGTAGTGACAGGACAAGGGAGAATGGCTTTAAGCTGAAGGAGGGTAGGTTTGGATTAGATATTAGGAAGAAATGCTTCCCTTTGGGGGTAGTGCGACACTGGCTGATGCTGCTTGGAAAAGTTGTGGTTGCCCGTCCCTGGAAGTGTTCAAGGCCAGGCTGAATGGGGCTTGGAGCAACCTGGTCTGGTGTCCCTGCCCATGGCAGGGGTTGTTGGAGCTTGATGATCTTTAAGGTCCCTTCCAGCCCAAATCATTCTGTGATTCCATGATGCTTCTGTCCGTTTAGACAAAGCATACAAGTTGTGTGTTACTGATGAGCTGTGCTCCAGGCCTGTGGCTGCACTTCTTGCCAAGGCTTGTCTCACTTCTCTTTCTTGCTCTGACTGATGCCTGTAGAAAATTGTTTGTCTTTTTTCTTTGGGTTGTGTCTCAGCACAAAATCTTAAGAGCACTGGGAGCTGGTGCAGGGGGTGGTGGTGGGATGGATGGGGGGATGTTGGATTTCCCCTTTCAACTGTCACTGGCAGTTTCATCCTCTGCTATTTTACCTGATGTATTACGAAAGAAAAAAGTAGATTTCTTCTAATCCAAGCAAGATTGGGAAAATACGCTTGCAAAAAATAAAATGATGAAAAGTACAGGCCCAGCTGGTCCAGTTGAATCTAGTCTTCAGGCTGAGCTTTTTGTGTCTTCTCTCCTGCTTTTTACCCTCCGTTTGCTGTGGAGTGAAGAGAGGAAAAAAGACTTTATATGAAAACGCAGTAAATCACTAATAGCTCTTAATTTATCATTCACTCCTCTCTAATTACCAGCCTCCATTTTAAATGTGAGATGAATCCTCACAATTTGCTAATCCAAATTCATCCTCATTTTCAAAGGTGAGGATGAAGCTGTCCTCCTATTGTCAGCAAATAAGCATCTATAAATTATGAGATTTTAGAGGGGTTGCCTTATTATCCTGAGCCCCATGCAGCTTGCCAAATCCAAGCAGGTGTTACGTTTGCTTGCTTCCCTGGTTGTGAGAGCTCAGGGAAAATAGCTAGAAATAAAATTATTGAATGTCAGCAGAAATCTTGTAAGTGATTTCATAGCAGTACTAATGTGGGTGAATAGCTTTACAAATACAGTCCCTTTCCACCTTAAAAAAATATTTCTATATCTAAAGGTTTCTTCTCTTTAGAAAGTAGGAGGTGGGGAAATAATCTGACATATTTAGCTACATGAAATCTTTGTTTTTAAACTTAAATACAAGGAAAATAATTTACAAGGTTGCTTAGTGATATTGTGGGAAAATGTGTATCTTGAGAGTATTCAAAGGCATCTCAAAGTAGATTTAGAAACTATGGTTCCTGACAAGCACTAGAAAAAAAAATACTGCTTCTGGTGCAAGCTGAATCAGTCCTTGAGCGTGTCAAGAAAGAATACCACTTTTCAAGTGATTTTTGGAACAAATCCAGGGTGCTTGTGAGGTGACGTTTGTTGTCTGAGTGGTCTGTGTTATTCCAGCTGGCCCTATACTAAAAGTTAACTCTTGCTTGCTGCCAGCTTCTTTCTTGAGAGCAAATGGGTATCTGTAGCTGTGGTCAAAATAAAGTTGTTAGACATCCTGTGGATCATAAACATACTTCTGTCTCTTTGTGTTCTCTGTCCATGGTGAATCCACCATGCATTGATGGCAGATGGTCTCCTCAAGGGTAGTTTGCACCCTATTATAGATCTGGGAGAACTGGGAATAGAAAAAAATGTTCATTTTGCAGGATTACAGCGGTGCTCAGATGCTCTTTTTGCCATTGGCTACAAAGTTTTCCTGCTCCATGTATGGGTAGTTTGTTTCCCCCAACATTGCTCTTTACTTTTTGATCTGACATGTACAAGAAATTTCATTCCAAGATCGTTGCAGTGTTTGATTCCAGCTTTAAGAAGAAGAGGAAACTTGACGCTGATCAAGGTCTTTGACATAGAGGGGAAAAAAAAGCTTTGAGGTTGTTTTGGATTTCTGAGAAACACTGATTTGTCGTGCCAGCAAAGTCAAGTTATGGGATTACAGTGACACTGAATATTAAATACCAAATTCAATATCCTATGAAAACTTCAGCAGAAGATAAAGGGGAGCATAAGGGAGTGTAAGCAGTCACATGGAAACAAAAATCAAGTTCTTAAAAAAGTACATTTGGAATGAATTGTCTCCTCTGCATTCTGTGGCAGAAGTGAAGGGCTGTCACCTGCCTCCATGGCTCAGCGCAGGGAATCGTGTGTGGTTTTCCATCTCCTCCAGGAGCACTCGCTCTCTGTTACGCTGAGAAGGATCCTTGTGTCAGATACCCATTCCTGATCCAGTCTGTAGAAAGCATAAAAGGGAGACAACATAATAACAGCCACTTGCAACAAGATGTTGTTAAAATTTGAGTGCTCTGATTTCAAAATGATAACAGGCACTGTTACAAGAGGGTAAAACCACGGCTAGTTTGAGGCCCTCAGAAATGTTTGGGTGTGCCAAGTTCAGCTTCCTATCCATAGGGGCATGGCTTTCAGTAGGAGTTGAGTGCTTAAGATAATAAAAGCTGGATTAAACAAAGCAGCACCCATACTTCTTGTTGTCGGACAATAGGATGGCATTTGACCATAGAGAAATGTGAACTTTGGTGTGTCCTGTTGCTGTTGTAGCTGCCAGGGACATGGATACGTGGATGTAAGCTTATCTTGCACAAAGCTAGGCAGAATTTCATCAGCCTGTCTGCTTTTCATAACACTCGAGTAAAATACAAAAGGTAGGAAGGGCCAGATTATAATTGTTTTGCAGAGGGAAAACGTGGTCCTTGAGGCTGATTAATGTAGCAATAGAACTTCTGAGGCCTTCAGTGAGGAGTTGCTTGTAGCATAAACAGGTCTGAGGCAGGCAGTTGATTGAAGTGTTTGTTTATTTTTGTGGATCTTGAAATATGTCAGTAACTAGAATTTACTCTGGACTGTATCGAAGCAATATGTTAGTTAGGTTCAAGATGATGCCAATGTTAAGTGATTCCTTAGGGCAGCTTCCTTGATTGCAGCTCCACAAAGTCAAAGAAAAAGCTCGTTTTGGTGTTTGCAGCACCTGCCTGATTGAAACTCAGAGGCAGGTTGTGTTTTATAGTCAGCTTATTTAAAAAAAAATTCTAAACACTGTCACTAATCAGAAAATGTTATGAAATTTAGACCTGTCTGTAGTCAGACCAGGGCAATATTACATTCAGCTAGATCATTCTCTCAGCTGGTCTCAGAACTATTTTGGGGGTTTGTTGCAATCAATACTCTTTCTTGTGTTGAGCATCCTGTAGGAGCAGTGGCAGTATCGGGGGAGAAGAATCTCTGTCTCCTTTAATGAGATCTGTTAGGTTGCTGCATAGCAATCATCACATAAACCCACTGATTTCTGTTTAAGTCTTTATTCAGTAAGTTCTCTGGTAGCTATTTTTCACCATACCATATTACCTAGAGGAAAAGAAATTAATAATGCATCTAGTCTTGGATACGTATGTTTAATGGATGATCTCACATCCTATCTTGGAGTCAGACTGCACAGAAAAAACCCTGTTGTAATTGATCTTTGAGGTTCAGCACATAAAGAACAGAAAAATGTAATTGTGCTTACCTAAAATTTTTTTTAACTACTAAGGACTGGCATACAGGAGGTGAGTGGATCATCTAGAAGAGCAGAGGAAGTTGGTATCTGAAGATTTGGTCATGGAGAAAATTTCTCAGATTTTATTGCATGAACAAGTGTTGAGATTTTTTTTTTGTGGGATGTGCTGTTAATACAGTATTTGATAAATAATTAATGCCATTTAATATTTAATAAATATTTAATTTAGGAAAGCTAGAATGGAGTAGTGACTGGAAAAAAAAATTTAAGAGGCAGAAACTTGAGTAGATGGATCTTTGCTGTCCAGGTCAGGCTGGTCTGTGTGACTGACAGTGGGTCTGTGTTGTTCTGTGTCAAACTGACCAGGCTGAAGGCTGTTGTATGAGTAAGCAGTGGTGGCTATTTGGGGAGGAAAGGGTGGAGGAATTTTTTTTTCCCTTATTCTGTACACTCAGAATACAGAACGATTCTGTCATGCAAAGCAGCCTCTCTCTGAAGGTTAGAGTTTTGCAAAAGCATAAGAACTTCCTTTAACCTAGTAAATCATCTTAGCCCATATTTCTTTTATAGCATCATTCCATATCATGAATTTTTCTTGTGTTTTGCCTTTACTGGATTCATATGTTCCAAGCAGTGGGAGTTTCCACTAGTTCCCTTGGGAAACTATTATGAGGTCCAGTGAGTTTTCTTGTAAGGTCCTGTTAACATAGTGCTTACATTTTCCTTTAATTTCATGTTATTAGCCCTTAGGCATGAACTCATGCTTGTATCTATTTATGGCTTAAACTTCCACCATCTTCCAGAGATCTAGTGATCTTCTGCTCTTCTCTTAACAAATCATGTCTGATAATTAGGTGAAGGTTCTAAGTTCAATCTCTGGGTCTTTAAACACCCACCCCCTATCTCCCAGCCATGCTCTTTATCTTTTATTCTGGGGTGATCAGGGCTCCAGAGGAGGAGAACCAAGTCTAGTGAGAATTTCCTCATCCCAAACAATTGTTTGATGTATGACATCCCGTACATAAATAGTAGCCTCATATAAATGGAAGGCATCACAAACATACAGGTAAATATTATTCAGATATGCCAAATGTTTTCTAAGAGGGCCACGTTGGCTCTCTGGAAATATGTAGATGCCATTGTAGTTTTAATTCTTTACCAAAACAGTCTGTACATCGGACTTACACAAATGTTATTTTTTAAAGAAATACAAGGCTGTTCCTGAAATATGTGCATTCTGTCTTTAAACATAAATCTCTTTCCAACTCCAGGCTGAAGTAGATACCACAAGAGACTGACTTGATAAATGGTATCACTGATTCACTACATGGTTTAGCTGAGATTTGTGGCAACCTTCACTTATGCTTAGTTTAAAAAGGAAGGAAATGAAAAGTTGAGGCTGAAGCCCTGTCCATAATGTCTTCCGTCATCTGGGCAGTACAGAGGTGCAATTACCAGGGGCAGCTGTGGCTTTGATCTAAACAGGCCATTTGTGGTGCTAAAGGAGAGCAGCCCCTGCAGAATCACACTGCTTGCATGAATGCTGTAGCTGATGGACTCAGCTGCCAGGGACAAGCTAAGGGCAGAATTTAATTCTTTAGCTGCAGCCTGGATAAAGATTGATGCTGTCTTACCTAACTGCCAGGTTTCTTATCCCTTCTGTATAAAGGAATAAGTATTTGACCACTCGTCAGCTTCATATAAAAATACCTTAAATAAGTATTAACCTAATACAGTCTCTCGCTTTTGTAACAGCTCTGTGCCTTTCCCAGCTTGATTTCAGTTCTTCTCTCTTTCTGCTTCCATTTTTAGATCATGTTTTATCTCTTATCCTTTTGATACCTCTGATAACTCCCTCTTTTTCTTCATCCCCTCAACTGCTTCTCTCTGCATCCTTTTTACCTTGATGCCTTCTCACTGTATTTCCATGTTTTCAGGTGATGTAAGAAATTTGCCAATTAGTGGATATTTATGAAATTTTTGCTTTGGAAATGGCTGTGTCATCTTCTTTGACTGCCAATTGGGTAGGGTCTGGATGTGAAGAGAGTGCCCTTTGTTAGATTTGTATGTGGAATTATAGGGGAAGGAAAAGGAAAGAAAATGCCAAAGCCCAGAAAACAAACCCCCACAATAAAAATCAGAGCCCCAAAGTAGCTTTGGGCTCACAGGCCTTTTTCAGTCCTGAGGAAGCAGCAGCAACCTTAAGTAGAGACTGAGAGCAGAATGGGTATTAGTCTCTATCTGTAGAGTCCTTCCTGCCTGCATGGCTGGATGATGGAGAGTGGAAATAATTTACCACTAACAGTTGTATTTTGACAGAACAACTGGTGTGCAGAGGAGCAGGGCTGAACTCTAGGAGAGGAAAATTGTTCTGCACGTGTCTGAGGACAAGTAAATTCTCAGGCATGTTATAAAAGGTGAGTTTTAAAGGTGGACAAGGAAAGTAGGGAAGGTTCACAGAGGTATGCAGGGGCCTCTTGTCAGGAAAAGGGAAAGGCTGGACTGGCTTTTATAGCAGGGAATATGGATTAAATAGGAAGGTTGTTTTTGTTTTTGTTTTGTTTTTTAAACAATGTTAGTGTGTGTGACCTTATCTAATGGTTGTTGCAGTGCAGCTGGGAAGTGGTAATTGTTCAGCTGTGGTAACTCAATTACTTCTGCTCCTGTCCCTGTCCCTTGGTCTCAGTGGCAGTTCTGGCCAGGGGATACCATCAGCTCCTGCATCCTCCTCATCCATGTGAAGCACCGTGACTCCCAGGGCTCCTCTCGGCTTCCATGGTGTTTGCAAGGCTGAAAAATGGCTCCTGTCAGCTTTCACTCTTCTGTGCCTCGCGAAAGCCCCAATCTGCAGGGAAGGCAGGAGAACTGGCTGTCAGCGAGCAGATAACATGGCACTGATTTATATGCTGCTCGCATCTGCAAAGTTTTCCACTGCAGCAATGGATCCCTTTGTGTTCAGTCTTCATTTTTGTTTTGCTTTAAAGATTTTGATAACTTTTACCAATAGGCAGTGGAATTTTTTTCTTATTATGCTGTAGTCACAAATTTTTCTATTTTCTTTTTCTATCTTTTTCTTTCTTCTTCTTTTTTCTGCGTAGATTGATGACAGTTGCTTGTTAGTTAAATGCTTTTTGCTTTGTAAAAGTATGAAATAAGTTCTATCTTTCTCATAGTGCTAGAATTGCAGGTTTTTAAAGCTTTTAAAAAGTTATCTTTTCAAAACTGTCAGATTATGTCATGAGCAAGTACTTTTTTTTTTCTTGCAGTGATGTAGAAATGATTTTGGGTGGTTGAAGGTAGTGCTTGGATCAGCAGTAATGCTGTGTGACAGCAGAAATGTTCCATTTCTTGTTGTGACAAGAGTAATTGATAAGTGTAGGGAAAAGCTTTAAATGTATATAGATACAGAAAAATCTCTAAGAATAACTGTCATGTAAAATGTAATTTAAAAAAAATAAAATCACTGTCCAAACAATACAGAGGAAGATTAAAGCAAGGCCTAACTGGTGGTGCTTTCAGAAGGAAATCTTGCATGTCCAAAAGCTACCACTATCTAAAAGTTCTTGGTGTTTTAAATTTTTCTTTCCAATTCCCTTAATGTGAGACAGGTAAGGGTTATGCTACATTAATCATACATGTGCTCACAGTTCTTGCCAGTAGTGCAGCTTTCCAGCTGTTTCAACTTTGAAACAGCTGCAAATCTTCTGCGAATAAAAAAATTCAGTTAGCTAAACTGTCGGATATAAAAAAGCCCATATTTGCTTTCTTCCAAAATGAATCTGAAATGACCTGAAGCATTCTAATAGACAAATAACTAATGAGCACGATAGCCTTTGTTTAAACTGTAGTAAGTCAGACTTTTGTGTAAGCTGCCTTGTATGGGAGGAACAGCGAGGGCTGGGAGCAGTAGCAGGGAAGGAGGAGGAAGCGTAGGGATAGTGTGTACTTTTCTCTTTGACCCATTTAGGCTTCAGTCTCACATTTGCTTTAAGTTGATCCATGTGTATGTGGCTGCTGACAGCATTTCTCCTCGCCCCTGCCACATTCTGCTGCCGTTAGAGGTCGGGAGGCTGCTTGTTGAGTTACATGAGGGAACTGGCCCAAATGAAAATTCAGCTTTTTTTGTTGTTTGGGTTGATTTTCAGCACCGCAAATCCCCTCATCTGTATCAGTGTGTGGCCATGTAAATGTCATATTGGAAGTGGGAACGCTGTGTGCAGGAACAGCTTGGGCTTTAGCTTCACTTAAAACAGTCGTGATCCAATTCCTTCAATGCTGGTGAATCAACAGATAAGGGTTTTGTTGGGGTTTTCTTGCTTTTGTTTTCTTTTAATGTCAGCATTGACTAGAGTTTCCCAAGGCGACACCATAAGTGAAATTCAGTAAGGACTTTATGAGGAAGCAGTTCTTTAGCTGTGCTGAAAAGAATAATTAAGCAGGGTTAAGAAATGAGCAGGCTGCTGTCTTGAGGATGATGGGCAAGATTAGCAATAGGTTAAGTGCAGCCCCTGCATCAACTGTATGGCTTCTAGTCTGTTGTTGAAGTGTGGGTAGCAGTTAGATGGATAATGGGAATTAAATGGCAGCAGTAGAAGTGCCACCTCTGAGGGAAGCAGAATTCCAAGAACTGAATGCAGAAAATTAGAGGAACCACTTGCGATGCCAGATTTTTTAGAGTGGGTAAGACAAATTAATTCAAATGGCCAGTTGCTTTATATGCAAAGAGGCTCTCCATGTGGGAGTGGTATGATGGGATCAGGGAATGGAAAACGTGCTTGAGGAGGGGGGTGGGAGAAGTTATGTGAGCGCTTTGCAGGCCTACTCTGGCATTAATGGAATACAAGGGCGAATTTTGAGGGAATGAATACTTAAAGAAGTACGGATAAGTGCTGAGAAGAGATGTTAACAGCAAATTTTCTAGGTGAAAGAAAAGTAGCTTAGTATCAAATATTTAAAAAGTGGTTGCAGCAGTGACCACTATCTGAATTTTTAAGCCATTAATCTTAAAGGTGCATGGTTGTTCTCTTTAGCTGAATGAGTGAATGAGCTTTTGACATGCTCTAGAAGGGGTTTGCCAGGACAGAGGGATTCTGCACCTGGATGCTCTCATGGGAGGCAAAATGGATGGGTTGGATTGTTGTCAGTGGGCAGAGAAATTGAATACAGGTCTCTGCACTGAGATAGGCTGGGTCTGGACCTACAAAGATAAAGAGGAGGCATCAATCCTTCAGTAAACAGGTCTGGATTAAGTCTTTTTTATTTCACAAGGTTATTTTTAACACGGATCAGATTACTGGTTTGGTTTTCTGTCCATCGCCACAAACAGTTTTGCTGGCACAGTTGGTGAAATATCGCAGGGAAAGGGCCAGGAACTGTTTTATTCTTCTGAGATAACAGGAACAGAGTGTACCCTTGGGCAGTCCCTGGCAGGTCTGCCAGGTGACACAGGCACTGGGGATGCATCAGTCAGAGCGGGGCCAAGTGTTCACGGGCTCCAGGTTGCTCAGCCTGGGGACTGACACATCCCGTAGAGGAACTGAGGAGTTCTTGTGGAAGAGCTTGGGGATGTGGGGTGGCACCCACAACCAGATGGCAAGACAGGGATTTGGAGCTAGGCTCGAGTTAGGCAGAGTGTGGGCATGAGGCCAGCATAGTCATCACTTTCCTCACGGGCAATTAGGTGTTACTGGGAATAACTCTTAGCTAACCTTGATAAAATTAAACTTGTTACTGTGCTGGGTCAGCACTGCTGCAATGTCGTGCTGTGCTGCTACTTTCACTGCTCATTGGCCTTTTTCCTTACAGGCTCACAGGGATAAAGCTGTTTCTTGCTCCCAGTATTGCGTGTGTGGCTGGAATGCTCGGTGTGAGCGCTGCAGCCATCGCCTCGCTCCCCTCCCTGCCTCCCCCCATCGCTTGGAGTTTAAATGTTTTCTTGTCTTTGATCACAGGACTCTACCCTTGATTAGGCTGCTGGGACCAGCCTTCGTGAGTGTAGCCCCACTGGTAGTCCTGGACTGTCCCTGTTGTGCCTTTGTTTGTTTGTTTTACTGATTTGTAATACAAATAACATAGAAGCCTGGCATAGAGCAAAGAGCAGGAAATTCATTCAGGCTTTGAGCTGGGAATTGCTGAAATTGAAAGATGTGACAAAGCATGCAGGGATGCTCACACATAAAAACTACTCTTTTTTTCCTTTTTTTGGAGTTCTTTTATGGAGCCTTTTCAAAGAAAGAAAAGGAATGAAAACCCAATTGCAGAACAAAATCTGCACATAAAATTCAGTTGGTAAAGTAATTCAAATGCTGGGAATGAATACCCAAGCGAAAACCATCCAAAATGTTTCCTTTAATAGAATCTAGTGTTTGTTACCATAACAATCCTTTTTGCAAAAGAGGGATTAGTGCTGTTAACACGACTCCATTCCCTGATTCAGGTAGCACTAGTTTCCAGGGCCCCTTGAGCAAATTGCAGAAAGGGGGGAAAATCCGTGTGCCTGGATTTTGATGATGCACTTCAGTATCGTAATAACAATTCATTTAGGCTCTGGCTTTGTACTGCCCGTTATTTCCCTAGAAACTTAAGCTTCTTCCTGACAAGTACTATGAAATAGCAGTGTCACAGCCTCTGTCAGACTGCAGGAAAGGCTGCAGATGAGCAGACAGAAGCCAGATAAGAGTAATGTAGAGCTGTAGCTGCTTGACATTACTGACTTTTAAGGATTCAAAAAAAGGTATGGTTCCTCTTCCATAGGCGAAGAGGACAAGATGTTTCTGTAGTAACGAGATCATAAAAGAAAGAAAATTGCTTGTAAAGAGTATGTCTGATTTTCCCTCTTTTTCTACTTTGTTTCTATTATAACTTAAGCTGCAGTTTTGCTTGCAACTGCCTCTTGTGTAAGCATTTAATATAACCAAGATATTCTGCAAATCTATTTTTTTGCCAGTGATTTCTGGCCTACACATTTTGTTTTGTAATAACCACTGTTTCCTTTGTCAAAAGAATGGAAATTATCTGAAATAAAAGGATAGTAGTGTTCAGTGGTCGTATCTGAACTTGTCACTTCAGGTCTGCTGTGCCAGTTCAAAGCACTGAGGTTGGCATCGGATGAGAAGATGATGGCGTTTCTTTTAGCATGCCGGGAGTAGATGGATAGAAACACTTTTTTTTTAGTAGGCTTGGAACTAAAAGCTGAAAAGGACCTTTTGTTTTTTGCTGCAGATTCAGGAGCGTGATAAACTTCACTACTTGGTAGCCTGGGAACTTGATTTTGTGTGTTGATTACAGAAGTGCAAACTTCTCTCTTTCTCTCACTTCTCCCCCTGCCTCCCCCTCCACCCTGATGGTATGATGAGCCTTTGAGAAATAAATGCGAATTGCGTGGTGTGTGCTCTGTGCATTGCAAAATTTCTGTAGTTTCTATACTTTTGTTCTTTTGCTCTTTAAAGGAAAATGTATTGCTGTTTTATTGGTGAGGGAAGGGGGAGGATTTTTGAAACCTTGCTGTTGGGCTTGTTCTGCCTTTTTAAAAGGACACTGTTCCCTGCCCTTCTCCCAAAGGTACTTAGATACCAATCTTCTTGCCATCACAAAATTGCAAGGGCAGCATGAAGTGTAAGCTTTGACCTCAAAGGTGCTATTTCTTGTGGTTTAAAAAAAGTATCCCAGCATCTGTCAAAAACCTGTAAGGCCCAAAAGAGGCAATGCCTATTGCAAGTTACTAATAAAAAATGCACCTACTAAGAGACTTGTTTTACCCCCATATATTTTGTTTTATAACTTGTGCTTCTGCATAGCAATTCAGAAAAAAATGCAATACTTAATTCTGACTGTTCCACATCGTGATATTCCTTTATTGTACTGGCATAGCAGCTGCAGGTTTTTAGAGCAGGGTCACACTGAAACTTTTTTAAAGGTGTCCTGCAGGATAAAATGGATAAGAAAGTCAGGAAGCTGTTGTCCTGAGTGTTCTATAACCCAGAGCACAGCAGGGTTTGAAGATGTGTCAGTTCTTTTCCAGCCGGTAGAGCATCTCAATTCATTGGAGTTTGGAGTTCATTGTAGCACTGTGATGGAATTGGGTGGACGCTGAGTGGAGCAGAATGCTAATGAATTGCACTGTATTGTTGGATATTCCCACTGTTTCAGCTGAGATCCTCAGATCCTCCGGCTTGTTGCGTCCTTGCAGCTGGCTGGACCAGCTCACTGGGACCATATGGTGAGAGTGGCAGTGCGGGCATTGCCGGCCGTGAGGGCTGATTGAAGCCATGCTGGGAGTCAGCAAAGATGGAGACAGGAGGGAAACAGCAAATGCAAGGTTATAAAATGCCACCCAGCTAGCGAGGAGCAGTGTGGGAGTGGGAGGACGTTCAGGGGCCGATTGCCATAACTCAGTGCTGTAGGTCTGCTGGATTTTGAGGGAATTGCTCATCTTCCCAGCCCCAGAGCTTGCAGCTGCTTGCAGCTCCTCCCTGCACCGACCCTCTTGCTGGGGGAGCAGTATCCCGATGCCTAGTAAGGTTTGTGGCTGCCACTGCTCAGTTTTGAGGACTTCTCATGATGAGGACTGGCAGTATGAATGAGTATTTGGACTCTTTTCTTGTTTGTCAGCAGTAACTGGAGCATTGGATACAGAATTTATTTTGATCAGTTGTTTTCTTAAGCCCAATTTCTCTATGTATGAACATCTGCTCTTTAGATACCAACAGATTAAATCACTGTATTTATAGTTAAATAAAATATTATGGAGGCACGTTTTTCAGCTCTGGAAATGTCAGATTAGCGAGCTAGGCAGAAAAGGTTGGAAGTCACAAAATGACATACTTCTGTTTGTCATCTCTCTGGGGTGAGGGCACTCTACAATGGTTTGGTTGTGTACTGCGGTACCAGGGGTGACAGCCATCTAGCTGATATCTGCCTTTTCTTGGGCTCTGTGAAGTACCTTCTTGAATCTGGGAAGGAACCAGAAGGAGTAAAAGGTATCTTGAAGTTCCCTGTGGAGAAATCTAGAAGCATGATTACTAATGCTAACTTTTCCAACTATTTTTTTCTTAGTGTTACATAAGATACCAGAAAAATAGAATTTTGTTGTCATGTTAAATTCAAGGGGTGGAGGTGGTGATGGGGAAACAACAAAGCTTTTGATCTTTCTTTAGTAAATAGGAGACTGGTTACAGAATGTAAATGTTTATCTTAGATGATGCTGTAAGCAGTACATTCTTTCTCTCTTCTCACAAATAAGGACAAAACCAAGTTAGTCATCAAGATACACATAATTTCTAGGATGATTCTTGTCCTGAATTAAGTTGTTCATTTTGGAGATAAGCAGCTGTGTAACAGTTGTCTTGTTTTTCCACAAACTGTGTGACTGATATAATACCACAGAGCAGCTTGAGGGAGTCCTAGCACACAGAATTAAAGCCTTCTCTGGTCTGCAGAAGGTTGAGTAAAACATTCAGAGAAATAGCATTTCCTAAGTAGACAAGTTCCTTTCTCTTAGATCTCTTCGGTATTTTTTCAGTAGACAATTACCCCTAAAGTAATTCTGCTTTAAAATATTGATGGTGGATGAAGAGCTCAGCTAAAAATGCATATATTACTCAAACAAGCATACTGTTTTCTTAGGATGGATTATGAATTAATTATATTGCAACATTTGAAATTAAGAAAAGGTTAAATACTCAGAATATTAATGGTTGCTTGGGGATGAGAGCAGCTCAGTGGTGAAAATAGCTTATGAAAGAAATTAATTTCAAGTATCTTCCTGTGTTAGTCTTTTTTTCCTCTTTTGGTGTGTTGTTTGTTTTTGAAGGGAAGCTGCTTTGCTGCCACTGCAAAATGAGTTTTTAGTACTCAAGTGCATTTCTTTCCCTCCAGATGAGTATAAACCGATTCTTTCTTAGGGATAGAAGAAGCAGCATACAGGCTGCAGAGTGTGAAATAAAATTCTTGGAAAGACTGGGTGCTAGTTAATACCTGAATTTTGGGAAGATGTGGTGTTTGTATTTGAGGCTGCTGTGTGCCAGTCCAGGGCCTGCTGACAGCAGTGGAAAAAACTGTTCACCTAATGGGCTTTGGATTACCCTTGAGTAGCTTATTGTGCCCACACCTCCCATGAACGGTGATGGATCCTTCCTCTGCTCTTACTTCTTCACCTAAACGTGTTACACCTGGTTGACCAACGTGCCTTAAAGGGTATCTTGGTGGTGAGTGCAGTAATTTCCACGTGTGCAGGAAGGAGAAGCTGCTGCTTTGTGGCAGCTCCTGTTTGGCCGGAGTCCTGCTGACCCCAGCTGCCTGGCTGGAGTCACTACTTGTTAAAACTAGCATCTTTGGCAAAAGGTTGTTCAGAGGTGAAGCATTTTACCGTGTTATTAGTGATGATGATGTAGGGATTTGCAAATAAAACTGCAAATAAATAAATATTAATTGATTATTCTTAATTAAAATTAATCTTAATAAAATTAAGATGTGTGGTCTGTGCAGGAACTGGTGGTGTTCTGGGAAGCATCGCTTCCTGTGAGCAGTGGTGGGCACAGCAGGCACCTTTGTGCCCCTTCCAGAAGCTGCTCATGACATCTCTGAAGGGAACAGATGAGTGTTTCCTGTAAATACGTGTGCTGGAAACATCTGCCCGGCACATTGAATTAAAGGATTTTTCTTGATGTGCTGTCTGACCCCGTATGCTGAGGAACTTGAGTGCTCTGTTTTCCTCATGACTTCCCCCATCTTTTTCTTAAGCTGTCTTTTCGGCACATTCTTCTGAAGCTGGAGCTGTGGGGACGGATTGGACCTGGCTTCCCCCATCTGTCCCAGCAGCTGGACCACTTCCTGCCATGAATCATCCGAAACACACTTTTTTTCTTTTTATTGTTTTATTTAAGGGTGAAGGCACATTTGTTTCCTGAAGCCACAAGCTAATCTAAGTAGTCTGGCAGACAAGCCTCAAATGAAGGCTGGGGTGCGAACGTGTTTGGAGGAAGGAGGTTCCTCCCATCGTTGGGATCATGGGCAAGCCAGGAGCAGAGCTCCTTTCCTTGTGGACTTCATTTGTGGTCAGAGGAACAGCAAACTCCATCACTTCTTGGAGAGCTGCAGCAAAATGTCTGCTCTGTTTGCACATCAGTGTCAAACACACCATGACCTCTGGTTTTTGGCTACAGCTAATCAAGTGCTAATTGGCAAATGATGTTAAGAGAGAGGGGCATAATCTTTTGTCTGAGAAGTCTTGGCTATGGCTTGGATCCTCTGTGGGACTGATGTTTGTGGCTTAGTTTTCCAGAGCTCATTGATTGCATGTGTTTCAATTTTAGCAGTCCAAAACAAGGCTTTTTTTTGTCCTGAGGAGCTGAGGCTAAATAGTTCCTGAAACTTGAGAGGTCATTGTATTTCACAAAGAGATGAATCCAAAATCCGCCTCCTTAATTTTGTCTTAAAAAACCCCCCAGTACTAAAAGAGCCCAACCTAAAAGCACATTAACTGCATAGTTGTTAAGCTTTTCTTTTCCTTGTTAATTTTTCTAGGGAAGCGTCAGATTCACCACTTGGGAAACCAGCTTCAACTCAATCAACATTGTCTGGATACTGCCTTTAATTTTTTCAAGATGGCTGTGAGCAAACATCTAACCCGGGGCAGAAAGATGACCCACGTCATTGCTGCCTGTCTCTACCTGGTGTGTAGGACAGAAGGAACTCCTCGTATCCTTTCACAGTTATAAAATATAGGCAAATAAAAGACCCACTTTTAGCAAGTCAGCTGTCCCAGTTAGACCTTGTTTCAAATTGTGAAAAGGTAAGTGTTTAAGAGCTAACTTGGTCATTGCTGGTTTTATACATTGAAGTGAATGGAAGTGTTTCCTGTGGTTCAAGTAAATTTATTCCCTTTTTAAATGTACAGTACTTAGTATTTAATGCTATAAATGTCATTTTGCCTCTCATCACTAACTCTGAATTTCTTCTTTTGCAACACTTGGTTCAAGTATAAAATTGCACTTCCCCTGTGCTTTGCTAGGGTTTATTATTTGTGGAGTATTTTTTTGTTTATTTTGTTTTTCTCTTTTAAAGTAAATGACAGTTAACCCCAGACCTCCTGCAGTGTCAGCATCAAAGAACAGATTAGAGTTCCAGTGGGTTTTCCATCAACATACTTGGATTTCCTTCTTTTAATACTTGCAGGAAGGACAGTATCACTTCTGTTTTAGTTTTGAGAAAAAAGGTGTTTGATAAATTCTGAAATTTGCTCAAAAATCATACAGGACATCAGTGGCTGGAGGTGCACACAGGACGGATTTGCAAGTGAGTACTCCTTGCTTTACCATCCCTATTTTTGTCTTGGGGAACTTCATTAAAATCCACATAAGCTTTAAATACTGATGACCATCCAAATTTGTTTGGTTTATATATTTTTATTTCTTTTATGTTGTGTTTTGGTTGCTGGAATTCAAGAGTTTAGTATCCAGCAATTACTTCTGTTGCTGTGGCTCTTGAGCAACCTGGTCTGGTGAAAGGTGTCCCTGCCTATGGCAGGAGGATTGGAACTGGGTGTATTTTAAGGCCCCTTCCAACCCCCAAACCATTCTATCATTTTATCATTCTACAATTCTGTGTTATTTTAGTTCTTTTCTGCTTTAAAGTAGTATGTCCACATCTTCAGTATTCTATTTGATTTGAGACTTTTTCTAGATTGCTGCTCTCATTCTATATTTTTGCAGTTGAACAGTTCAGCTTTCCTTTTAAGATTGAGAATGATTTTTTTTTGTAGTTTCAGAAACTGTATCCAGTATTCTAAAAGGAGTGCTTTCTGATAGTGTTGTCATTGTTTCAAACAATGGCAATTTGCATGTTTAAAACCCCCTGATTTTGCAGGAATAATGGAATTAAAAGGAAGGCTTGCCTATTACACTGGTCTTTCCTACTGTAAAGTCTCCATGTGAACTTTGAACAGTAGCACTCTATCACTGCCATGAAGAGAGGGTTGATTTTGAGGTGTTACCAGTATTTTGATAATATATCTTCCAGGTAGCTTCCTGAAAGAGGGTAGGGTTAGATTAGATATTAACAAGAAATTCTTTACAGTGGGGGTGGTGAGGCCCTAGCACAGGTTACCCAGAGAAGCTGTGGCTGCCCCATCCCTGGGGGTGTTCAAGGACACATTGAATTGGGCTCTGAACAACCTGGTCTGGTGGAAGGTGTCCCTGCCCACAGCGAGGGTGTTGAAAATAAATGATCTCTAAGGTCCCTTTTGTGATTCAGTGTTATGTTTATGCTCATGTCACATGTTTAAAGTAATTTATTTACAGTTGTTATTTGATACTTCTGAATGATAGCCCAGCCGTAATATGCAGATCCATTTTTCCCTGCTGATAGTGATAAAAAGCATTTGAAGAAATGCGGGCTGTAAGAGGCAGATAGGTACACTGCAGTCTGTGCAGCAAGTGTAGCTAACGTGTAGCAAACAAATAAAGAAGAAATCATTTACTTGTTTTTTAACCTTCTTTAAAGTTTTTCAGTATGTATCTCACTTATGTACAAGATGTACTGGTCTGGTTGACACTTAGTAAATCTCTAAATGAATTTCCCAACTTTCTTTGTTAAATGGAGATAATGTCCTGTTTGATACTGCACATAAAATACTAAAGTAAAGTAGGAATAAAACTGCAAAGATGAGCTCTGTCTTTCTTCATCAATAGCACAAAGTACTGCACCCTCATTTGCATGGTTACTGTGCTACCTGGGAATAAAAAAGTTGTTGTGCATGTACACATGGCTCAATTTTTTTAGTGTTTATTTTTTAAAAAACTCATTAGATGAACTTAATTTTGTAGCTGATATTAAGAATTTAACCTTTGTCACTTTGGGAGAGGGAGTTCATCCAGCTTTTGCCTGTGTTCCACTGTGGTTTTGTTTGTTTTGTTTTGTTTTCTACTACTATTTAAAATCCAGCTTAGTTTAAAAAACAAACCCCAAATAAATTACGGACTCTCAACACTGAAATACAAATTTCTTTTCTGGTATCTTTTCCTTTCATGGGAAACTTGAAAACCTGAGGGCTACAGGTGCAAACTGCTGACCTTTGAAATTACAATATGTTCAAGGCTCCATAGATTAATTATGATGATCGTTATCAGCATGTTATACTTGTTCCCAGTTTAAGTCTGGCAATACAGACATGGGCCACAGGAGGCAGGGGTGTTCCCAGGGCCTTTGGAGCAGAGGGACCAAGAGCAGGTATAGAGAGGATGGCCATGAGACGAAATGCTTTAACAAGAATGAAAATGCATATTCAGGGTAATAAACTTGCCATTGGTTTTGGTCTTCTGGAGAAGGTGCCTGGAGGAGGGCTTGGAAAGAGGAGCAGTACACTGAATGATGCTGTACAAAGGACATGCCGTATTTTTAACACTAACATTTAAATACACTGCTTAGCAGAGTTCCTGAGTTTAAAGCATTCATTGTCATTGTGTTCATTCTAGAATTCTAACAAAGAAATGTGGGAGAAATTCAGAAAAGGAAGTTAAAGGCCGAAGATTGGCAAATGTATTTTAGAGGAAGGAGGTAACCTGGAAGAAGTAGTGAAGGGCAGCAGCATCCTCAGAGCTGAGAGGCAGCTCACTGAGTTCAGGTGGTCCAAATGAGTTATCGGAGTGGCTCGGGAGTTGTGGAGGCAAGAGACATTACCTGGGAACAGAACAGTCTGTTAGCAGTAGAAGACATCACGTTTCTTAAAAAGTTGTGTGGTAGAAGGAGCAAAAAAGGCCTGGGGAGGTACAGTGAGATGTAGTAAGAGACTGAAATGACAAGAAATGTTGTGTTCTTGTGGCAGAACCAGAGGAATGGGAAGCATTTGGAGAGGGAAAAGAGAATTTAATTGTGTCTGTGAGTTCAGTTTGAGGGAGTGGAATGTATTTATCTGACATGGTTATCTGCTTATTCTTCTTTTTTTCGTAATGTACATGTCGCCAGCCGGCCCCTGTGAAAATGTGAGGAATACTGCAGCCAAGTCTACTGGTGCAGTCTGAATTATGCCTGAATAAACCTCAGCCTGAAATAGGAAAACATTATGTTCTCCTTGGTTCTTACACATTATTTAATTAATGCAAAAATGCAAAATATTCTGGTAGCTCAAAATTTTTTGATCTGAAAAAATAGTTCTAGAACTTAAGGAGAAAATACAAATTTATTTAACTGAAGAGCAGCTTTTATTTGTAATCCTTTGGAAAGTTTTGTATATATTATTTGGGACATGAATTGATTTTACATCAGTTTATGGTTTTTATTAGGTTATGTGACACAAACCCCCACAATGCTGCCACTTTGGCATAGCTTTTCATTTGCCTCCCTTTATTGCTTGTCAGTGTTAATGTTTTCCAGGGAAAATAGCTTGCTAACTATTAGCTGGATTTGGTTTCATCCTTCTGATGAGTTGCCTATAAAAACTTCAATTTATTATTTTATTTATAAAATGTGTCTATATTATCAGTGTCGGAAGTAAAGATACAATGCAAAAAACACATCTGAAGGAGACAGTGGTTTTTAAACCCTCAGGTACAATGGAACCTGTTGTCCCCCTCCCAGGGACTGAGGGATGCTGAGCGTTTCCAGTGACGTCTGACTTTGTCTGGCACTGCCAGCGCTCCGGGCAGTTCATACTCTGGCTTTTAATTTGTTTCTTGGAATAGTAACAGTCCTCAGTACTTTCTCTTTAATGTTTTGAACAGCTTTTCCACCCCTACACATGTTTGAATGGAAACAAAGGGCGCTTTAGCTGGTCCTGCTGTTCCTGAGAGAGAGAACTTGGGAAGAGGCAGACAGGGTGTTTGAGTGACTTATGGGCTCAGCTGTAACCTGTGGCTGCCCCAGGGGCACTCAGGAACAATGACAGCCTGGCCAGAATTTTCCAGGTGGGATATCAGTTTGTTTTAATCAAGGAACATTTCATTCTGTTTGTAATCCTGTTACTGTACACAGCGGTTAGAGAAACTGTACAACTGTCCACTCTTTTGTGTAATATTTTCCAGTGCTACCACCTGGGGTCTTTTATAGCAATATTTTACTTGGTAAATGTCTTTTATCCCACACACATGCACCTTTATTATGTTATTTATTTATTCTTTTCCTTTGAAGCTCTCTGAAAAATGCACCCTTAGTTGTAAACCAAATTCTGTCTTGTCAGAGCATAGTAAATAGAACCTTTTCCACATGAGAAGAGTCCCTGCAAAGTTCCCTCACCAGCTATCTTGTGTAAATATCCCTCTGTTTGCCTCTGGAGGTAAATTCAGGGCAGGTTTTTGTCCCTCCAGTAAAGCTGATCAGTCTCAATGATGAGGCTCTCTGAGCTGGGAAGCCTCTGAGACTGAGGTTGAGTTATTCAAGGGGTCTTTGGTGGCTTTTTTATGTCAGAGGACAGAGGTGGGATCCTCCTGGGGTCACACCAAGGCAGCCAAGTGAGGCCTCTCTCCCGAGTTGTTCGCAGAAGAACATTTTGGATAAATGTATAAGAAAAATAACCTCTTAAATTTGGGCGTTGGGAGCAGAAGGCTGTCAGGAGAACATTTGGTGCCTTGAAGTCTTTCAGATGTAAACTTGAGCTGGGTGGGAAAGCATAAGGAGCTTTTCCTCCCTGGCTTCCTCTGCCCTGTGAACCTCCGTTTGAGGGAAGATCACGAAGGCATTGCCGGTTCCCATTAGGCAAGAAGGGTTTGGGAAAATCTGGGCATCTGAATGGGGCAGCACTTTGTTATTTCCTATCTGTCTGCAGTTCTTGTACTTCATTGCCAAGCTATTTGAAAGTCTCCTGGTTTAATGTGTTTATTTTCATGTCGCAGAAAGGGAAGTTGAGAGTATTTTATTTTCATTTCCAGGTGCAGAACTGAGGCTAAGTGACATATTCTGAGTTACCCAGAAAATCTGTGACGGAGTAAGGAACTGGTCTCTTTAATCCTTGGTTAGGCAGCAGCTACTGGGCTTTTCTGCCATGTTGGTCTTTGCAAGAGGAGTTCAGCTAATTCCCTCTCAAGAATGAGCAGCGCTGTCAGCTGCCATGCTGTCTTGGGAAACTCTGTACAGCCTCGCCATGAGAACCTTTGATGGATACATTCTTTGTTTCTCTACTAACACTTCAAGGTCTGTCTTTGCAAGGAAAAGGGCAAGACTTCCTTTTTTTATTAGAAATGAAAAATTAGATCTCCAGCAATCTTTTGACCTCTACTAAAACTTCCTGGAGCCAGCAGGCCTTAGTGTTCCTGATTAAAAAGTTAACTTTTGAAATTAGGCTTTAATCAAGAAAATTTTAAAGCTGTGGTTAGGGAGGTTAATAAAACCAGTTTCTATTTCTCTCTGGTTAAGGACTTTCTTTTTAGTAACTGACCTTTTACTTTTTTTGTATTAACTGCTGTTGCACTGAAAATGTGTTTTGTTCAAGTGTGGAGTATGACAAGGACATAAGAGAATAAAAATGGGTTTTAAATTGCACAGTTAAAATGCATATAATATTTACTGAGGCAAATTGCTTCATTTCACTGTGTGGTAAAAGATGCCAAGATCTTACTGCATAGTAAGTTGAATAGTATATTTTCAGTTGGAACTGACCTACAGTGATCATCCAGTCCAACTGCTTGACCAATTCAGGGCTGACCAAAAGTTATAGCATGTTATTAAGGGCATTTTCCAAATGTTTCTTAAGCACTGACAGGCTGAGGGCTTTGACCACCTCTCTAGGAAGCCTGTTCCCATGTTTGACCACATTCTTGGTGAAGAAATGTTTCTTAATGAAGCATTTGCTTGGACTTGAAGGCTTGCAGAAGCCTTGTTCACTTAATTTCAAAATGAAGTTTTAAAATTGCTGTGTTTTTCAGTGGATGGGTTTTAGCTGGAAGAGCTTCATCTATTAAGAAAAAATTGCTGCCTTAAATAGGGTGTGACTGTTGTTGCCCCATGTCATTTGCATAGATTTCCAAAGACTTAGGTGTTTGGTAATGCTTGGCTTGTGTGATCATTCCTATTTAGTACCACACGAGAAAATGCTGGAGTTCTAGGGAAGAGGGCAGCCAAGGACAGCAATAGAAATTTAATTTCTGCACATTAATTTCTCCCCATCCCCCTCTCCTCCAGCTAGGGCTGGATGTGTTGAATTTCAACACCAGGGCTCATGACCTGAAGCCTGCATATCCAGTCTGCTTTTCCATGGAACGAAGGCGTATCATGTCATCTTTCACTTGCAGTGATGCCTCACACGTTTTTTTCCCTATAAAAAGATATGTATAAAGCAAGTGTGGTGCTGAGAGAATGACGTGTTTCGTGTTTCCAGTTGGTGGGAAAGTAAAATTTTCCTTTCCACGTGCTCATTGACATTGTATATTCCACTGTGTGGCTCTGTCCTCTTCCGTGCTGCATTCCCTTACTGCCAGGGCTACTCATGGATGGGCAGCAGTGGGACAATAAGGCAGGAGGAGCCTCTCAGATATCTCACTTGGCCTCCAGCTGTGTTGCAGGAAGAGCCTGTGTTTCCCTAGGTCCTCTGGATGTCTTTGTAGTGTCTGAAGTGGTGCTGGGTACTTGAATTGCTCCACTTGTGTCTGGTGATTTGCAGTGTTTTTTAAAGAGAATTCCTGAGGAGGAAATAACCTGAAGCCTTGCAAACTGGTTGTGTGGCCCTGCACCCTGGGGGACAGGGCTGGGGACATGGTTAGTGGTCCTCAGGTTCTCCTCTTGTCCTTTGGAGGGGAAAGCCATAAACCTTACTTGTGCCTGACTCAGATGTGGCAGGAAAACAGTGAGTGTGATTGCTGACTGGAATTATCCTGCAGGGTGCTCTGTTCTGGAAGTCATCGAAGCTTTCTGCTGGGAGACTGCAATTTTAATGTGGAGATTCTGTACTTGGGTGATTTCCTTTGTTGCTTTAAGATTGTGAAAATATAAAAGGGGAAGAGAACTTTACATTGTGGTGTATGTCAACTCAACATCAGACTGTTTAAATCCTTGTGCTAAATGCCCATTACGGATGCTGCAGGGAGGGAGGGGAAAAGCTGCTGTAAGTGCAGTAGTGATAATTGACCCACTTAAGAGAGCTGCTCTAATTTTGCATGTTACAGCATCCTGGAAATTCAGATAAGAATGTTGATCTCTCCAGCTAATAGGATTTCTAAATATATCATCCAAAAGAATTACAGCAGGAGGACTGTAATTTTGCACGCGTGTGTGTGCGCTTAGGCTAATGTTTTGTTTAAGAACTGCACACACTGAAAATTTGCTTTTCTGTTCACTTGTTACTAACTCTGGATAAAATAGAGCTTGACCTTTGGTCCTGCCAAGGGGAGACCTGATCATGCCCCATTAAATTCACTGATGAAATGCTCACGAGCTTTTGTGTAGAGGGGTGACCAACTTTTTTCCTTTCAGGATGCTGGTACACAGCAGGTGGCTCAACTTGTCAGCTTTTCCATAATGCAGCATTAAACAAACCATCTGCAGAGATGGAGAGGGGGACAGGGTCACAAGATGGCCTATCAAGATTACAGATTTTGGCTGGTGTTGATAGCTTTGTTTTCCTCATTTAAGGGAAATTTTGAACAGTAGAGGTCAAAATAATACTCTTTTGAAATCCGTCTGCAGAAATACTTTATTGCTTTACAGAGCAGAGTGTTTCAAGTCTCTCTTTGGGCAATTTTTTCTCAAAGCACAGCACTGGGATGGCCTCACTTGCAGTCCTGGGTGCAATTTTGGGCACCACAATATAAGAAAGACATTAAGCTATTAGAGTGTCCAGAGGAGGACCACGAGGATGGTGAAGGGCCTTGAGGGGAGGCCATACAAGGAGCAGCTGAGGTCTCGTGGGTTGTTCAGCCTGGAAAAGAGGAGACTGAGGGGAGACCTCATTGCAGCCTATAACTTCCTCATGGGGAAGAGTAGGGGCAGACACTCATGTCTCTTTTGTGGTGACCAGTGACAGGACCCAAGGGAATGGCCTGAAGCTGTGTCAGGGGAGGTTTAGGTTGGATATCAGGAAAAGGTTCTTCACCCAGAGGGTGGTTGGGCTCTGGAGCAGGCCCCCAGGGAAGTGGTCACAGCACAAAGCCTGACAGAGCTCAAGAAACATTTGGACAACACTCTTGGGCATAGTGTGATTCTTGAGGTGTCCTGTGCAGGGCCAGGAGTTGGACTTTGATCCTCGTGGGTCCTTTTGAACTCAGAATGTTCTGTGACTGCTGAAAACCATGGGGTTTGTGGTCAGTAGAGCTGCTGCACCTACATTGTTTTAATTCCAGAGGTCCTTTGCGCTTGCCCGTCGTACCTTTCTGTGTTGGGACAGAAAAGAATCACGGTCACCCTTTGAAATGAAGGGACAGGCCTCTAGAGCAGGTTCACTGAAGCCTTTGTTACTGTGGCCTTGAATTACATGGTGTGTGGGTAGGAGAAGTGTTTGGCAACCCTGTGCTCCGTCACCATGTCAGGCCTTGTGTAACCCAGAAATACTTCCAGCAGAAGCATCTGAGCCAGATTTTTAATGCGTGCAATACTGGTCTGTTATTGCATGCATAAAAATAATAATTAATGAAATGAATTGCATGGTCTGTCCTCATAGCAATTAGGTTCCAGTTTGGGGTGTCTGAACTGATGAGACATTCTTGTGAGAAGGAGAAACAAGGAAAGAACCAGAAGCAGGGAGCGGGAGAGCTACAAAGGCATCAGTAATTCCAGCGTGGAAATACAAGGGACAGCCCTCACTGGCAGCACTGAGAGGGGGCGAAGCTGAAAGGTGGTGGCAGAGGCATGGAGGATAATGACAGGAACAACGTCAGGATGGGTTCCGAGTGATGGATGAGGGGAGGGAAGTGTGATGGCAGAGAGGCCTCCTTCCAGGGAAATAAATACAAAGGAGGGATGATAAGGAAGGGATCACACCTCTGATGTCTTTGACCTTCAGCGATCCTTGCATGCTTGTGAAAATAAATATTTAACAATCTTCTTAAAGCTTGTTTAAAAGAGGAAATAATTAGGTTGGCTCTCTGCTTAATACAGTTTATCTCTGCATCTGAATTTTGGGGCTTATGTTAGCAAAACCAGATTCATAACTGGGTGGTGTTTTGACCTGATGGGAGCTAATATGTTGCTAACACCAGCTAAATAAAAAACAGTGGGGTACAGCCGGTCATTGTGCAGCACATTCTTGCTTTTGTCTGAGGATATGCTGGATATGGTGTGGGATGAGGAGGAGATGCTTCCCTTTCCTTCCCTGCATGGCCACCCCCCTCTTAAGGAAAAAAAAAAAAAAAAGAAAAGCCTTACCTGATGCTTTGTTTAAATAAATCCTGATAGCAAACATGATCAATTATGGTTGATGTTTTTGATCTGGTCACTGAAAAATATTCCTGGTTGTAGCCATCACTAATATTTTATGCATTTTAATACTTTTAAGAGTCAATTAGAAAATTAAATGCTCTCTTTCATTAAAAAAGAAGATTGTGTATTTGAATTTTAATGCAGTAAGAATGCTGCCTTAGAACACTACTTCATTTTATTAGATTAATTAAGATCAGTAATGCAAAATAAAGTGAACAAAAGCCAGTGCGTTGAGACCTATAAGCCCTTCTGTGCTTGCTATCTGCAAGTATTTTAGCTTGAGGTTTTCTCAAACTGTGTCCACTTTCATCCTATTCTTAAGTCTTACGCAGCTTTTTCTGTCTTGCTGTTTTTGATGTCATAAGAACAAAGTGAAGGTCTATCAGAGAAACAATATTACCTGTCAAATTTGTTTTGTAAAAACAGGATGCATTCTCACACCTGACCTGGCCTTATATCTTGAAAGTGGTCTTGATAATGATTTCTTACATCCTAATGAAGTATAAGCCTTTTCAAAATGGGTAAAGGTCCTTCTCAAGAGCTGTCTTATTTCCTTCAGATGTTTGTCACTAGGATTTTGTTTGCATGATGTAGTATTCATACACAAACATACTGGAATTGCTTCTCAGTGAAATATTTTTAGCATTTTGTAATTCATGCCAAGTAAAATGGTGAGCTGAGCCTTTTCTAACTTTTCCCTGTGCATCTGCCCTTATGGCAAGTCCATGTCCTTCCTCGAAGGCAAAAGAAAAAGTCTTTTTAAGTTCAACTGCCAGACTGGCTCAGTATTGTTGTAAGTATGAATGATGTAATACTCAATCACATGGTGGTATGTCTGCTATTTTCCCCTCTTTGAGAGAGAGAATAATCTTTCCATCTTATCCAGTTTCAGCAGTCTGGGAAAACAGCAGCCTTAAATGAGGCCCAAAAGAACCAAAATCTTGATTTCTTCCAGAGCTTTTCTTTTGAAGCCAGATGTTCCCCATGTCTTCTTTATTTTGACTTGCTAATTGGAAATAAGATGTTGAAGATAACGTGTGCTTTGAAGCTTGTGTATTGTGTATTTTATTTAGATTTAATCCTTTAAACATTTGACAATAAAACATAAATTGCAGAGCTCTCATCTTTAGATCAGCTGTAAGTGAATCATTTAAGTTTTCAACATCCTTCAAGTTTGGGAGAAATGCAGTAGTCTCAGTGATGTTTTGACTGCATGTGTTAGTAAAGTGCTATGAGATTTGCTAATCAGTATTTTTTAAATGGAGATATATTGCTGTTTCTTCAATGAAGGAGCAGCTTGGCTCCCAAAAATAAAGTCTCAGCTTATGCCTCGGCAGGGAGTAGAAATCTGAGTGCTCTTCAGATTCCTTTTGTATTGATAAGCAAGAAGGAGTAGTGAACAATATATTTTATGTTGTCATATGTCATGATGGAAAGCAAATTTTGAAAGAGAGGAGATATATATACTGAAAAAAAGAAGCCTTTTAGAGTGGACAAAAAATAGCGTGTAACTTCTACTAGGCTATAATATTTTCAATATGGAGAGAAAACGATGTGGTGTAAATGCATATTCAGCAACATGACATGTACTAACTGAAATGGGAAAGTCATTATTACCTAAAAACCAGAACTCCAAACATTGCCTCTGTCTTACTGTCAGGAGAAATTCTCATCTTCTCTGTTTCACAGTATTTTTCTTTCTGCAATTGGTCTTTTAAACTTTTTATTGTACCTGTAGTGGCCTTGCAGCTTCCAAGGGAAAACAAAGTTGGTTTTGTCATTTCAGGTGCTGTAATGTGTGGCACAATTCTAGGATAAACAATGAGCTGGTGTTTCAAGCTAGACTGCAGAAAATTTGAGAGGTTACCTGAACCTGCTTGTTTCTGAGCAAGCGCCACTGTGCCTTCGCTTTGCAGGATTTTACCCCATTCTGGTTCACTTGCATTAAAAATACACTTTTGCTCCTTCCTTAATGAATCCATGGCTTCAGAGTAATGCAGCTCTGAAGGCTGTGAGATTACAGATGCTTTTCTGTGACTCTTGCTTTTGTGCAAAAGAGCGGGGCTGTCTAAATTGAGACTATTTCTTTTGAAATTTGCCATTGAAATCACCAGTGGACCAGCCTTGATCTCCAGGGATATGAGGAAAGAAATGCAAAATAATTTTTAGTAATTACTGAGGAAGTCTCTTTTAAAGAGACATTGGGAGGTTTCAGCTGCTGCCTCTCACTCGGTACCTGAGATCAGAGAACGTTCTATTCCTACTTGTTTGGAGTTCAAAGTTTGGTTTTCCCACGTGAGTGCTGTTAACTTCTGCAGAATCTAAGCTCAATTTTCTTTTCCATTTGAAAACTTCTGGTCCTTAAAGGATCAGTCTTCTAGAGGATGCACCAGATGGACAGCATCTGTGCTGCTGTCGCTGAGGGACTCCCAGATCACTGCGTTCTTGTCCCATGTGGAGTACCCAGTTCATTGCCAATAATTATTTCCAGTGCATATTCAGATTATAGTTTTTCTGTTGAAAAATGTTTTTGTCAATGTTCAATTTAATGTTTATTACCATTTACCTAGACTGTAATCTCTCCCTGTGGCAGAGGAAAACTCAAATATTGACTGCTGCTGATCTCATTCCTCAGACTTTGAATGGGTGGCTTCATTGTGTCTGCTATTTCTCACAGTCATTCAGTGGTGAAACAAGAGAATGCCCCAGTCCTTGATTTCTGCTGATAATGTTGGCAGCCCTCCCAGCAGAGCTGTGAACTGGTCACTTTCCTCCTGTTTCAACTGGAGAATTTGGGAGCACCATCAGGAGCCAAGAACATTGGCTGAGAGGTAGTATACACAACATGAGGACAGCACCAAAAAAAGAAGCTTCGAAGAAATGTAGCTTGACAGAAGTGTTGCATTACAACAGCCCTTCCCACTGACGGGCTCTGGGGTAGGAGGAAGGACAACACAACGTATTTTCCACTGTCTCTCCAGCAGTCAGAGGTGTGATACAGGGAAATGTTTGTATAGGTAATGTATCTGAAGGTGATGAAACGTGTAGAAAAGCCTGTGTCCTGTGCAGGATTGTAGAATAATTTAGATTAGAAGGGGCCTCTGGAAGTCATTTCTCCATTCCATGCTCACATCCTCAGTAGATTCCTAAAGCCCTGCTCTGGTTGAATGTTGATTGTCTCTAGCAATGGACATGTCCTGTTCTCTCTGGGCCTTACTACCTTCATGCCAAAGATATTTTTTTTCCAAATATTTAAACAGAGTTTTTCTTTCTACAGTTTGCTTCTGAGAAGAATTTGTCTCTGTATTCTCTGTAGCCTCTCATTAGGTAGGCAGACAGTGTTAGGTGTCCCCTAAAGCGAGGCTGATAAACCTGGATCTCTCAGCTTTTCCTTGTATATCACGTGTTCCAGCCCCTCAGCCATGTCAGTGTCACTCTGATGTTGTACTTGAGAACCCAGATCTGACCAAGGCTCTCCAGGTGCAGCTGCATCGGCTGTGAATAAAGGGGAATATCCACTTCCCTGGACTGCTGGCTGCACTTTTGCTAACATAACTCACTACCTGTTTGGCCTTTCTCAGTGCAAGAGGCCGCTGCTGGCTGCTGCTCAGCTTTTCTATGGGGACATCCAGCTCCTTTGTGCCAGCTGTTCTTTCCCTGGTCACCTCCAGCCTGTCCTGTAGCAAAGGGTTACTCTGTCTTTGCATGTGAGGCTTTTTAGGAAGTTGAAAGACAGATGCAGCTCCTGTCAGCCCAGTTCTCCAGCCTCCTATGATCCCTCTGAGTGGAGCCCCACCTGACGCAGGATTGCTCGCCCAGCTTGGTGCCATCTGCATACCTGCCTGGGGTGCCTCTGCCTCCCTGTCTCACTGCTAATGGAGACAGCGTTGTCCCCTAGGGATGCCTGCAGCAGCTGTCTGCTAATTGGACTTTGTACTATTAATCACAGCCTTTCAAACCTGGCAATCCAGCCAGTTTAATGCTTGCCTAGGCCAGCAAGCCAGGCCATGATGTCTCAACAACTTGGCTTTAAGAACACCGTGGCAGACCACGTGTTCAGCTTTGCTGAAGTCACAGTGAGCAGCTTCCATTGCAGTGCCAGTGTCCCTGAGCCAGTGTTGGCTGGGGGCCGTGTAAAACTGATGGGTAGGTGACACTTTGCACAGGGGTGCAGCTGAAACTGGGCAGGTTTTTTGGCTGGTGCTCTGGATGGAGAATTTCTCTTTGCTCAGGGTCTGGAGTGATCTGTCTTCCGATGGGCAACACAGCAGGTGCTCATTGATTTAATCTGAGGTTTTTTTAAAGGAGTGGTGACTAAAGCCTGTTCCTGGCTTGCACAAACCCCAGATTCACTTCTGTAAGGGGAGTTAAAAGCTGAGAGGGGAGTCAGGGCCAAACTCTGCCCATTCTCCTTTTGAAGCTGTTGTTGCTGTGCAATCTGAAACACGAGAATTGTGGGGCCAGGAGAAAGGCAAACAAGTGGAAGCTTTTGTAGGTGAATGGCCAGGCTTAGAGAGCGGGTATACCTAGTTCAGCTTCTTTCTCTAAGGTTACTCCTGTGTGTTTCTTTTTTACAAATGTATTAATTATATATTATTCTCTTGACCTAATGCATAAACAGTCGTGGCAGCAGGACTGTAATTCCAGTTTGCCTTCTCCCAGCTGAGGGTCCTGTTGAATCCTGTAGAATTTATAGTGTTTTATGGAGAAAGTCAGTATTCTCATCTTCTGTTTGGAGAAACTGAGGCATACAAGGGAAGCAAAACAACTTGTTCATCAAGATGTAGACATTTTTGTGTCCTGTGTGCATCTGTACCTCTTACTGCTGCCTCCCATAATGTAGGAGCCCTGTTCTACATATTGCTTTCTATTTAAATTTTCTAAGACACTGGACTATACTTTTCCTAGTATATTGGCTAAATACATTGGAATTTTTAGCTAAAATTTCCAGGAGGAGCAAGTTCTGCAGGCCCACTAGCTCTGGTATTGCACTGAGCTTGTTAGCAAAATTCTAGGCTGAATTTATAAATCTCAGTGGTAAGAAAAAAGTTACCATTTTTCTTGAAAGCTTTGCAAATATGACAAAATCAGTGAGCAGCTGTAAACACGAGACTCACAACAGCATTCTCAGTTGTTGTTCAGAGCAGAGCTGTATTTTAGGAGCTTGCCATCAGCGTGCTGGATAATGTTATTGGAAATCACACTGCTGGGTTACAATAAAACTACTGCAAGTCTCTGTGAAAGGTGTCTAAGGAGATCTTTCCCAGCATATCACTGGCAGTTTTTATTTTCCCAGAGGCAGGTGATATGTACATCATTACTTCCTTTCTCTCATGAAGAATTCCAGCCGCTGAGATAAGTTTACAGCTTCTTAAAAACTGATAATGACAGAGCAGTCTCTGTGTTGTAAGAGAGATGTGAGATCAGTGCTTGCCATTGCTACAGCATTCAAAAGAAGATAATAAAAAGATAAAAGTTTAAAATGACACTTAAGGAAAATATCTTATTTTCCAGCTTGATTAAAACCATTTAATGAAAGTTGTTAACTTTTAAGAATATGAGAAATACCATTTGCAAGTAAATTAACTTCAGGATGTTCACTAACTGATGCTGTGCAACGTTGTCTTGAGATGCTTTGAGTTCCTACCTAAGTGAAGTAAATATTGACAGTAATGCCAACAGAATTCCAGTATCTGTGACAAGTGAACTGTACCAGATTGTTTACTGAATACCTGAATTTTCAGTAGGATATCAGAGTGGGTATTCTGTCCCCTTCCTACCCTCCTTTCTCCCCATATGCCTTGTCCCAGTGTTTTCCTTTATCCTTAATGATCCCTTCATAAAGATGTGTAACCAGTAACAAAGGAGTTGACACTTGCTTTATCTTTTAACACTGAAAATTGGTATGTGTGCTTACAAAGTGGTTTTAGAGTAAATTGGTGCACAAGCAAATTTAATATTAAACTGAAAAAAGGATTTTAAAGTTATTGTAGGAGGTGCTTAGCTGTAGCTAGGTGTAGCAAGCTGTAGCTTGTAAGTAGGTATGTTGGATAATAGAGGCATGAAAATTAGGACTGTCATACTTGAAAGGAGGGACTGAATTTGTGATATCTCTGGCATCTCTTTATTATAAGAAATTCAGGATGTCTCTTAGCTGTCAAACCCTTTTGCATGTTTTGCACGGGGGGACAAATTTCTTTGTTGATTTGCATAGAAAGGATGTAGCTGGGCTCTTTCAAAGGCAGGGAGCTGGTCTGAAGAAGAATTGTTGCCCATAAAGTTAGTCACCTGCTGGGGTATTATAGCTGAAATACATTTGAAAGCTTGTTTCTGTGACCTTTTGGCGAGACTTGGGAACCCCAGAGTCAAAATGTGTATTATAATAGTAAGAGAATCAGGATATTTCAGAGCATTTTACCAAGGAAGAGGAAACTGTTATCTTCATTATGAAAACATGATAAAGGATGGAATGTTTTTTGTCGGGCAGAGGCAAAAATTGAAACAGAAATCCAGTGTCCTGAGGCACAGCCAAGAGTCCCTCTGGGTTATGCCTTTCAGTTTCTTGGGAAAAAAGATTCCCAAAGGGAAGCATTTGTTTCCCATCCTTTTGTGTAGATAAAATACAAAGTGTATCAAATGCCTGTGACTGTATTTTCCCTGCTTAATAGATTACCTCAGAGATTTATTCTTGTAATTGAACTCTCTGAAAAGTTAGTTGCCTTTAAAATCTCAGATATGCAAATTCCTCCCTCCACCTGCTCTATTATGCCTGTTCAAGGACCAAATTTAATCTTGTTCTAGAGACAACCTTTCGAGACATAAATTTGTTTTAACTTTAAAATCCAGTATCTTAGGTCCTTGAAGAGAATGTGTCATGTTGAGAATTGTATTCATTTCAAGGTATGATGCATCACTTGTCCCTAGCCCTGAAAGGTATTTTAAATTGGTATTTGATACTTTGAAAGTTAGAAAAGCTGTTGCAGTTCTTTTTCTTTTTTTTTTTTTTAGTTCTACTTGAGCTCTGTTCAGTTGGGCTGAAAGTATCAGTGAAGGTGTCTTCTCACCCTGCCAGTGACAGCTAAAGGCAATCTCTCACTTGTGCATTGCTGGGAAGTGGAAGTGATGATGTGTTTGCATATTGCATCTTGTCCACAGGTTGGTAAATTCAGACGTGCTAACTCAGTGCTTCTGTCTGTTATCGTATCCCAAGATACCTGGGTAGCTGTCCAAGGAGGTAATGTGAGTTTTCTACTCTCCTATTGCCAAATAAACTTCCCTTGAACACTCCTCCAGTGGTACTCTAAAGTGCAAGATGCATTATTATATAATTTTGGTGAAATGCTTTATTAGCAACTCATTTGGGATATGCTGCTATTTATGAACCATAAGGCAACTCTCTTTAATAAAACTCAAATTCAGTATACCTCAGTGCTGTTATGACTTACGTAGTTTTCTGCTACAGTGAACACATAGGAATCTTTTTTTAGGTTTAGTGTAGGCATGTCTTAAGTTGAGAGCATGGGCTGAGGATTTTTCAACCCACCAATGCAGTGCATCAGTTTAGCTTCATGTATTTGTATTCATTTTATTGAGAATACCTAAACCAGGCTGCTTTGAGGAGTTCAGCCGCTGTAAAAGTGGTGTGTTGTCCTGACTTCCAAGCACTGCTGGTGAACTAGTCCTGAGAGCTCAGTTTCCAGCTCCACGCTGCGTTTAAGTTCTGTAAGAAATACCGATGACTGGGGAAGTTGCTGTGAGTTACTGTAGTGCCTTCAATCGAACTTTGATTACTGCAAGAATAGGAATTAACAGTTTGGTAGCATCTGTGAAAGCATCGCTCCATCCACGGCCCAAGAGAGAACCAGCCACATCCATGGAGCCATTACGGCTGACATTTTCCCAATGGAGTGCTGTGGGTGCAAGGGAGGGTGAGAATGCAGAGAGCTCTTCCACCTGCCCAGGTGAGGTTTTCTGATCAGCAGGAGTACACCATTAGGGAGAAGGGTATTCCTGTAGTGCCCACTTCCAGAACACGAGGGCTCCCTTTGGCGCAGTTCAGGTAATGAAAGGTTTCTGGAGGTGTATGCCTGTGGGCATCTGATAGAGAAGGGTTTGTCATTGTCTTATGTGGCACATGCAGAGATGGTTCTCTTAAAGGCCTTTGAGAGTGGAAAATTTAACACATCCCATTGTTGTACTTCCCACCAAAGGCCATTAAGGAGCCAGCAGCCTCAGAAGGGCAGGGATGCAATTCATTCCTTTTGAAGCCATATTTTCTCTTGAAACAAAGGCTCTAGTGTCAGCAATTTTTTGCTAAATGAGTGACAGTGTTTTATGTGTATGATATTAGATCATGCCTATGCCTGGATAAAAAGGGTCCACTGATTCTCGCAGGAAAGCAGCATCTGAGTTTGTGTGCTTGTCCCAGTGTGGGGACAACAGCTGCCATGCTCCCATCCCAGCAAAGGTCTGCTGAGATAATTCACCCAGGAGTGTTTAATACCAGTGCATTTGTCTCAGTATGGGTATGAAAGCTAAGATGTAACACTTGGCTTCTGGCATGGGAGATGTAAAACATTCTGCGTCCACAGAATTTGGTTTTATTCTGATTTAATTGAGCACTGTAATGCTACTTTTTTCAAAAAGTATAGGTGAGTGCTTACTGTGGGTAAACCAGAGCAGTACTGTGACAAACTCGCACATGGGAACTGTGTTTGTACTTAAAACAAGGGAGGTGGTACCAGTTTTATAACATTTTGGGTTGCTATAAAGCAGTTACTGTGCAGTAACTGCTTACTTGTTTTTTCTCCTTACTTGTTTTAAGGCTTCTCTTTCAGATAAGGTAGGTTTTTGTGTTTTGGAGCAAGCTGGGAAAAACGGTGCAAACATTAAAGAGAAATTTGAGAAGGTGGGATGGGTGACAGAGGGATTGTCTCAGGCTCTAGTTTTGGAGAATGCTTTAAGCCACTGTGAGCTGGCGCAGCTTCAGAAAGAAGTTATCTTGCTTTGGCCTTGCTTGCTCAGTCCTCCCTCAGTCCATCCCCTGCCTTATGTCAGCCCAGGTGTTTATGCAGTTACTTGTGAACTGGGGAGTTAATCCAGCTGAAAACAGGCAAAAAAAAAAAGGGGGGGGCAAAAAAAAAGTTTATTTCAGACAGTTCCTTTGGCTGGTTTGCCACGTTGCTGCACAAATAGCAGCCATGGGGAGGGGGTGGTAATGAACTGAAATTGAGCTAGTTATGGCAGGTTTTTGTTTTGTTTTGTTTTTTTTTTTCATTTTTTTTTTTCATATTTTTATGTATTTCCAAACTCTTCCATTTGGAGTTTTCTGAAAAAGCAGAGTGCCAGCCTCATGACTGTGCTGGTTTTCCTTTGCCACCTGTGAACAGGCAGTAATTTTCCTCTGCTGCTTCTCTCAGCCAGCTGCTTCACGTTTCCAACTGTGTGCATTGCTGCTGTGCTGAATACTTGAGAGCCATCTCAGAACAGTTCTTCTAAGTCTTTACCTCTGACTTCTTCGGAACTTTTCTTTCACTGTTGGTACAAGAATCATAGCCTTTATAGACTTTGTACACATAGGAAAGAGAGAGAACTGAACTCCTTTACATTTACTCAAATCGTTACTATCAATGTCCTCCAGCCCAGCTTCTTTTCATAATCCCGCTTTATTATCAAAGTGTCCTTCTGTGCAGATTTTTAGACTGTGCAGTTTCATACTTGCTTGTGTTTTCTGCAGTGATTTTACCATTTATTCAGGTTTCTTTTTCCCCTTGCAGCTTGAGCTTTGCTCCTTTCCTGCTGCCTCTCTCTCATTCTCATCTGCCAGCCCTGCTCTTCTTTTAAGTTCTTCCTTAAGCCTTGCTTCTCCTAGCAACCTCTCTTGTTTTCCCTCACCAGTGCTTGTTCAATTTACTGTTCAGGGGACGGGGTCTCTCTTTCTTGTTTGGAGACTTTTTGTTGTTTAAATATAGCCAACTGTTATTTATACATGGCCACATCATTCAAGTTGAAGATTAACCTCATGTCTCTCAGAACTTTTAAATTAATATTTACATTTTCATTCTATGCCTAAATTTTCTTTTCCCTAAGCAAATATACTAACTAGATTATCTTTCAGGGGCTTAGTATGGATATTCTTTGCATATTTTATCCCTTTGATACCCGATATAATTGTGAGTTGACTGTACAAGCATTCTGAGACAAGAAATGTATTTTTTACTTTTTTTCTGTTGTATTGTGTTGTGTTATAAATTTACATGTGACTGTGTAAATACTTGGCACTACCCCACAAAGCAGGTTTTTTACTTGAAGTCAGTAACACTGGGAAGACAGCTTAGCCCCAGTCCTTTGAAGACCATGTTCTCCAAGGGCAGCATTTTCAGAAGTGCTGAATGCTCGCTGCGTATTCAGCCAGCCTCGGTGCTTTCAAAAATGTTCCTCTAAATGGCAGTGACTCTGAAGACAATTACTGAGAAAAGCTGCAGCATTAATTTAGGAAAGACTGAACTGTATGTGCGTTGGAGTCTGAAGGTTGATGTAGCTCGCAGGCCTTGGATCCCTCCCGTCTGCAGCAGCGCAGATTTGTCTGGAGCTGCTGGAGATGCAGGAGGGGAGAACTGGTGTCAAAGGCTAATTCAAGTCTTAGGTGAGCCAGAAAGCCACACTTGTAACCCTTTCAGTTAATGCCACGGGATCAGGCAGGCTGAATGCAGCCCCAAATGCCTGTCTGCTCTTTGATCTGCCTGGTGCTTGCACGATGCTGAATTACTGCTGCTGACTTTGCCTTAGCTATGAAGGCAGTGAGGCTGCACGTGCTGGAAGAGAACTGCTGGAAAAACATCCTGATAGACGTGGGGAAGGAGTGGGGCACTGCTTTTTGTTTTCAGATTGGGGATTTTAGAATACAGAATTTAGAGCTATACACTTTTATGAAACACAGTCATAGAGCTGTGTGCAAAGAAGAAAAAAACCCTGCAGACCAAAATGCAGTTCTTTTTTTATCATGCATTAATCTACACATAAATAAAGATTGCTTTTTATAAAAATGGCATTTGTGCTTAGCAGTTTCATTTGTTAAGTGCTGTTTTTATTTGTGTACTCAAGTGCAGCCTGTGCTATGTGGACGTCTTTGCACAGGCAAAATTGGAGACTGAAGAAATTTTGGAAGCTGGCTCTATGGGGATTCAGCCTCGAGGCAAAGCTTTCATTAAAGTTGTCAGAAACGAGTTTTCTGCAAAAGAATTGGGTTTGGTTATTATTTTCTAATTGTTTTAGTTCGGTGTCATTGGAAAGAGAAATGTTTCCTTTAAACAATTAGCATTGTCAGTCAGTCTCAATTAATGGCTAATTAAAATAGTGAAAGTTTGTAAAGCAGCAGAGGTATAACCGTGATAAGTCATCATCAGAAATCATATTGTGTATGAAATTATGGAAGGGGAAGATTGTGAATTGGATGTTGAACTGAAAGGTTGAAAACTGGGTTCTGGGCCAGCCAAATGCTGTCACTAGTTTTTCACCCTGGTATGACCCCACTTCTGCGTCCACCCTCCCTTTTGTCTCATCTCCATGTATTTGTTAAAGAAAATGCTTCTGGGAAGTTCCCATTTGTTATGTAGTTTTTCCAGAACCCTGACAATGAAATTGCAAATATTTCTTTTCATTTAGAACTTGAAAAAATTTTGTTTTCACATTCAAAATTTTTTTTTTTTTTGCTTTTCAGACATGTTTCCTATTAAGCTTTGCTTTTTTATTTGCAGCCAGCTGAATTGCTGCTGTTGAGTACAGAAAGTGAGATTATGTTTAAATATTTTATATATTTAATGGATCTACTTTTAGTTTTTGTGAGAAAAGAAAGCATTTTAGCTTTAGCTGAATAAAGGTGACACTTCATTATGGTTAGCAGGACTTTTATGGCTGTCAGATTTCTGCTGAGTGGCTTGCAGTCACAGTTCCTTGGCACTAGTCCTCCTTCCATGGTATGGCTGCTTTTGTAGTAAGCTTGTAAAAATAAGTAAAAAATGTTCCAAGGGTAACTTACAGAAACTAACTAACTAAAATAAATACTAGACCCTTTGCCTTCGTGCTTCTTAATACAGGCCTGTGTCTCCCAGATATGACATCCTACACAGTGGAAGAATTTCGAAACAGTAGCGTGAAATAATCTGAAGGTTTCCTGATTATTGTAGATTGTCAGACACTAAAGATTTTAATTTTTTAAGGATTTTTTTAGGAGCGGTAACAACTTTATTGTAAATAATAGTTGTTATTTTAACACCGTCTTGCACAGTTTATTCCTGCAAATGGCAGATTTGCCTCCTGCTAGATATTATTATTGAAAATCAGGGGGATTTTGCTGCACAAGTAATTTAGGATTGCTGGAATATGTAAAATACAGGTCTTTCTGAAGTACAAATGCATGCTTTTTTTGGTATTTTGGGTTTTAGGTTTCTGGTACTATTCATTTCTTCATGAACTTTTGTTTCCTCTGGTGCTGAGAATGAGATCATTATTGCTGTGAATCATGGAGCTCTCATACTATCCACAGATTTTTGGATTATAAAGGCAGAAAAGGAACATTTTGGCCACTCAGTCTGACCTTTTGCGTCATGTTGGTCAAAGGATTCCCTTGAATTTAATTTTTTGAAGTAATGCCTTTAGACTTATCTCATCTTGATTTAAACATTTAGACATTTCTAGTGTTGGACAGTCAGTTGCATACTTTGGTGAAACTTGCTTAAAGAATGAGCAGCAAAGGAAAAGCAGTTAAAACTGTTAATGCTTTTTATTTTCCTTTTTTTTTTTTTTTTTTTTAAATTTGGGCACATCTATAACTGAAGTCCCTTTGTGCCCTGTTATTTGCATGTGTATATCTACAGTACCAGTAGCTTTCCATCCCTTTAAGAGCTATTCCATGGGAGTAGCAGTCTCCATATGTAAAATGATCATTGTTTTCTTCCAGCCTCAAAGAAAACATTTATCTTACGATTGTATAATTTTTGAATACATATTAAGTATTATCTGCTGTTTTCAGCTGTTGTTGTATGTTCTCCTGAACTGTTCCAGCTCTGAAAAGGAGTTTTGAAAACAACGGCCTGTTTTTACAAGCACTTCCTGCTGATAATCGTGCCCACAATATTCATAGTAGAGGCCAACCCAGTGCTACTGCATGACTCAAGTTTCCCCTTTCGCTTTGCTGTAGTAGCTACACATCTAATCAGGGAGGGAGATTGCTGGAGGCTACCTTAAATGAAATCCAGAAGCGCCACATTTTTACTGTGACCTTTGCTTACAATTTCGGTGGACACTTGAACGAACTTCTCTTAGGAGCAAGGGAACTGTATGTTAAAGCATCTGTAGTGTAGCTCTGAATTGATTCAGAATTGCCTGAACCCTGCAAGTGAATTTCCCAACTCCTTAGCTCTGATCTTGTGTCACTATAAATACATCCCATGCTCTCTGTTTCTTCTTGGACAAAAAGGTGGGGTTGTTTTCCTTACAGTAATAAAGCCTAAGCCCTTGTACTGTGTTAGTAATTTTAGATTTTCCACCAAAGTGTGTTTAACAGTTTGAGGAGGTTGAAGAATACTCTGGTACACAGATTTCTTGACTGTAACTGAAATGCCTGGGTTAGAAAAGTACCTCTCTGGCTCGCCTAAGATCTGAATTAGCATTTGGCACTGATGCTCCTTCCAACTCCTCCATCTCCAGTGACAGCAGCCAGGCTGTAGGACCACTCAGTTACTCACTTTGATGCCTCAATAACCTATGAGATGCTTTTCTTTTGGTGTTTCAGGGGTTTTTTTTCCTCCTAAATTGTGGTGAGATCTATCAGATATGAGTGATAATTTCACTTTGTCTCAGTGAGGACGGTATCTCAGGGTGGGCACAGAATAATCAGGCACTTCAAGTTAATAATGAGCTGGGAACATCTTCAGACTTAGAATATTTCTTGAGCACAAAATTGGCATAGTGATTTCTTCCTAGATCTGTTTGATGAGCTGACAATTATTATGGTTCCTTGGCAATCGCATTGCTAAAGTCTTTCCATTTTCTCTTTTCTCTCTACTTTTACAAAAAATGTGCACTGAATTCAGTATTGCTCTGTGTAGATTTCTAAGTTGTGTATTTTACAGATGGTTTTTGTTAGCAGTTTCCTTAACTGTGTTAAAATTTCAGATTACTTTAATGTCTTGCATAATACTACCTATAACGGATTTTTGATTTTTTTCAGAGCCATACTGAATTTTCAGCTAATTAACTACCCAGCTATGCTGTGATTTTTAATGTGGAAATTAATTTCCACCAAATAATATTAACATAATGTATTAAATTTCGTAACAAAGTTGGAGTACATTCGTACGATTTCAAATGCAAACTAAGGGTAGAAACGCTCAAGGATAAAAGTTCTTAGCAAGGAAAATGTTTATGTATAAACTGATTACGTTATCCGAATTACTCTCCTTCCACAGCTGATAATGTTTAGGAGAAATGTGTACTGTATTACTCTGGCTTACTTGGAGAACATTCACTAATACTTATGTTACCACAGTATGCACCAAACTACACTGGTGTCCCTGCATTTTATATAATGCTGGATTTCTTACCACATTGCTGCATACAAAAACTCACATACAGCCCTGCATACATGTTTTCTTTGCCTGCCTCACTCACTCTCTCCCCTTCTCTCACACTTTACCTTGACACTCCTTTTAATAATAAAACCAGAACCCTTTTACAACATATAAGCCACACATGAGTAGCTGATAGGAAATCCGGCATGTATTCATTAACAGCAGCAAAAGGCTACCTTTGCACTTTGGGCTTCATGGTGCCTTTTAATTTTTTTCCCCCTCTATTTTGGATACTGTTTAGAAAATACATTCATAAGTGTGCTTGCTTTCAGTTAAATCTAATGGAAACTTGTAGTGCTTTGGCTTGTTTTTAACTGTTAGGTTTTCCAAGTGTGCCCATAATGAGTAGATGGTGACCTAATATTTTGCAGCAGCACAGGATATCATGAAGGGAGTGAAAACTGAAAGGTAACAGCGGATTTGCTTGGCTGGAGAAGGGAATAGCCAAAGCAGGTTTCCCTTCCCAGATCTTTGACAGGTCCTCGTAGGAGAAAACAAAAGACACTTACTTCAGTTTTCTTAGTTTGCTCTTCCATCAGTGTTTCTGGGCTCCTAAGCTGGCATAGGAGACTGGTGATGCTTTATATTCTTAAGTGTAATATGAGTGTTCTATCTTGATGGTATTAGTTTTTAGTTAACATAGAATAATAGAATGGCCTGATTTGGAAGGGATCTTGAAGATCATCTTGTTCATCCCATGGGCAGGGACACCTTCCACTAGTCCACATTGCTCCAAGCCCCATCCAACCTGGCCTTGAGTGCTTCCAGGGACAGAGCATCCACAGCTTCTCTGGGCAACCTATGCCAGGGCCTCAGCACCCTCACAGTAACAAATTTCTTCCCAATATCCAATCTAACCCTACTCTCAGTTTGAAGCCATTCCCCCTTGTCCTGTCACTACAAGCTCTTCTCCATACAAGCTCCTCTGCATCTTTCTTGAAGCCTCCCTTCAGGTACTGGAAGGCTGCAATTAGGTCATCCCAAAGCCGCCTCTTTTCCAGGTTGAACAATCCCAATGCTCTCAGCCTTTCCTCATACCAGAGGTGCTCCATCCCTCTGATCATCTTGCTGGGCCCCTCTGGACTCTCTCCAACAGGTCCATGTCCTTCCTGTGCCGGGATCCCAGAGTTGGATGCAGCACTGCAGGTGAGGTCTGAGCAGAGCAGAGGACCTCCATACCACTGGGTCTTTCTTAGGCTGCAGGATATGGTGAGTATTGTAGGTCACACAAGGTGTTGGCTTGTTCTTTGAGACCATCACTTCACAGAGACAGCTTGAGCAGTAAATTCAGCAGGTGCTGGCAGGGTTTTTTGGGCAGCTGAACAATTAACTGGCTGTTGGCTGTTAGCATAAGTGGCGAATTGACCTAACCCATATTTAGTTTCTTTGACAGTTAACCTGGGTTTATTTCTTCCCTTTCTTTGCCTTGCTAATGAAATGAAATTAAGAAATACTGTCACATTCAACAAGCATGTATATTCCTTGACTTCTTTCACAGACATGTTACTTGACCTCAGCGACCTTCTTCAGGTATTGTACCCTTTTTTAATTTGACTTTTTTTTTTAAATTGTTTAAGATGTTTTAGTTTTTCTCTAAAAATTCCGAGTGGAAAATCACTGAGTTTGGAAATCTGAGTAATTTTTCAGTAAAATTAAATGTCAAAAAATTTTTATGCTTTTAATGCTACAAACAACGTAGCAAAAGTGAGTATGATCCTTTCATCAGGATTCACAGTCACTGCAGTGGCACAGGATCAGATGCTACATATTTTTAAAACAACAGTTGTTGAAGACAAGAATAACCTTTTTGGTAGGTAAGGCTGTGTGTAAATGTTTTAGTGCACTTCAGAGCTGTGTTTTATAAAATGTATTTTGAGAGAAATATGAACTTGCTCTGTCTGTGGATATAGAAAGCTCTGCTGACATATGTTGTCTTACCCTCATTCTCTCTGTTACGACTGTTTTACATACAATGCGAGTAGGTTACTTGCATCTATTTTTGTCCTCCCAGCTGTCTTGGTAAATGGCATCCCTCTGAAGACTATTTATTGCTTGAAGCAATCTGCTGGAATTGCAATAATCAAATGAATCTTTAATTCTGAAATTTAGTAACTTTTTTCTCTTTTCTAAACTCTAATTGAATTATTTTGATTGCTCACAACCAAAGAGTGCATGTGTAGAATGGAAGGTTTGTTTCCTTCTAAACACAGGTAATTTTTCATGGTGATGGTTTTTGAAATAGAGCGATCACAGTAATATGAAGAATAGTCACAATGTGAACTAGAAGAAGAGGTATTATATCTGTAAGAGAAAAAGGAAAAGATGTATTGTCAGCAGAAACAGACAAGAAAGAATGAATGATTTGTCTTTTCCCCTCTGTGCATTCCAGCCAGAAAAGATGCTGAGATGGGGCTTACGAGGACTGAAAGGTTAAAGAGGGGTAACTGAGAAGATGGGAGAGACAGAAATACATTAGTAGTAGGGAAATAACCCTTGAAAGAGAAAAATCCAAGATTTCAGTATCTTGATCTGCATTTAACTGTGTCTTCTGATGAGCTCTACTTTATGGCTTCTCTAAGGTGAATCTGAGCAAACAGGAATGTTAAACATTGCTGTTAACTGTAGCTATCCAGAAAGTCCTGTTTAAGAATACATAAATGAGTTTTTCAGGTTCTAGCTTGATGTTTTTTTCCTCCTAACCCAAGTCTGTTAAAAAAAGATCAAACAAATCCCCACAAACAAAACCACAAACCAAACAGAAAACCTCAACTACAAACCAAGAAAAAAAAAAAGCACAAACTAAACGACCTTGGTAGCAAAACATTTGTGGCCCAGGGAGAAAATTTCAGTTACATTCTGCTTTAGATCAGTCTTTGCTCACAAAACCTGGACCTAAAAAATAATTAGTTTATTAAAAATAGTTCATTAGATGGTACTGTTTTACCTTGAGGTGCCTCTTTTTTTCAAAGACTGCTCTCCCATCCTGAAGTTGGGATATAAATGTCATTAAGGAAGAAGAGTTGAGAGCAGTAGTATTAGTGGCAGTGGTATTATCTTTCCAAAGTATTTAATTTGTTCATACTCATCTGTACAAAATTTGTCATAGTGGTCCAGGTAACTGTTTTTCTTGGTGAGATGAGAAAGGTGTTGATTTTATATCACAAAAAAATCACATCTGAAGTCTGAAAAATGAGCTGCTGCTGATCTGCACCAACCCTTGCTTAGAAACTAATAGCGAATGTTGAGATTTTTCTTCAGAATGTTCTTGATGCAGCTCAGTTGCAGTGGGAGGTGAGGGACCTGCAGTGCTCTTTGCCACCTGACTGCAGGAATTTTGTAAGAAAGTCACCACATGGAACATCCTTGCAGATTGTCTTCATGGAGGCTACTGACTGAATTACTGAACACCCTGAAATAGGCTTCAGTGCATTTGAGGGCAAAAAAACCATAGAAGCATTAAGGGTGGAAAAGACCTCCAAGATCACAAAAGTCCAGCCATCAACCACCACCATGTTCACCACTAAACCATGTCCCGAATCTGCTGTTACCTGAAACTCAGTATTTGTTTAATGACATATCTTATATTCTTTCTTTCTTGCTGATCTGTTTAGCCTTTTGTTTTGTTTTTTTTTTTAAAAGAGGTAGAGAAAATCCTAAGCATGACCTCTTAAGCTCTGGTTTGTACTTGTTGTACAGCCTCTCTTCCTGTCTTTCTTCACTTGCTTTGAGACTTAAAAATATAAAAAAAATAAAAAGCTGTCCCCTACAGTGTAATGTGCTTTTAGGATAGTGCTGCTAAAACTTAGCAGTAGAGGAGACTAATTTTCACTGTTAATGGCAGTCTGTTTAAAAAGTCATATCAGTTTTCCTCTTATGCTGATGACTGAGATGTGGGAGTTTGTCGTGTTCCACTGGGGAGCTGTTGCATTTTCATAATAATTTTTGGAGCTTCAAAATTGCTGCCATCTTGGGAAAAGACAAAATGTCTCTTTTTTTTTGTCTCTTTTTTAATTGGAATGGCAATTTCTTTGGTATTTTATCTTCATGTGAAATACATCTTATGTCTTGGAAATCTCCTGTTGAAAGTGTTGTCAGAATCAGAATGCCTCTGATACATTTGGCCTTCAAAGCATGATCTGAATCGAACTGAAAATGTCCAGAGCACTGCTACAAATCAGGCGCTTTCCTTGTGCCGAGCAGTCGTGCTGCTTGTTGATTGAGTTGGAAGGACGACCAGTCATCAGTCTCTGACAGGGAAAGTACTTGCTTATATTTTCAGATCCTGCATTTTACTTGCAAATATAGTCCTTAGAGAGGTCTGCAATCAGGCCTTTTGTTTGCTTTTTTGTTAGTCCAATCTAAGCGACAGGCCTGGCTTGTTTAGGAGAGCTGCAAAGCCTGTCTAGCCGTGGCCAAGTTTTGAACAGTTTAGGTTTTCTCCCATCTTTCCAAGCATCCCATTCTTTGCACCTGGAGAACTATTTGGCTGAAGTTTCATCTTGGTGTTTCACATCCTCAGAAATGACTGGGGTTTTTTTTAGTCTTTTGTCATCTCCAGTGTCATGGTCTCTGCAATGAGGTCATAAAAGACTTTGGGGAGAGGGGTTGGCAGTACTTTGATCCCCAGTTTCAGCCTAGTAGAACATAATTTTTGGTGTGCCTTGTGGTGTGTCTTGCTGTTAAACAAGGCTGATGTTCACTGAAGAGATTTGAGACATCTGAAGAGCCAAGCTCTTTATAGAAGTGTGCAGCAGGAAAATTACCAGCAGTGGACATAATTAATTAAAATGGGATGTCTCTCCTTGGTATCAAGAAAAGGTTTTTCACTATAAGGACAGCCAAGTGTGGAAAAAGGTCACTCAGAGCAGTTTTGAAGTTTTTATCTATCAAGGCTCTCAAGATCCAGAGCAACCTGGTCTGTTCTTGTGGCTGACCCTGCTTGGAGCAGGAGGTTGGGCTCGAGACCTGCTGAGATCCATTCCAACCTGAACTATACTGTGGTTCTAGGTAAGGGAGGAGAATGCACAAGATGTGAAAATCAGTAACTAGTATTTGCTTGGTCTAGTCCTCCTTTGGTCTCTCCTCCACTTCAAAACACAACTCCCACCCCTATGTCTTCAGCTTCAGTTTGTCTTGTCAAGTAACAGTACTTCCTTGTCTATAAGGATTTTTATTGGGAGTTATTTTTGGACACTTGTTTTCATTTATTAAATCTAAAGGCAGCACTGGGCTCCCTGATTCCTCTATGATTGTTGCAAACTGTTATTCTTTGACTTTCTTGCATAGATGGTTTGATAATGGCTTATTGCACTGCTGTGTGTTAGCAGGAGAGTCTCCCTTTGGATTCCCCAGACTGAAGGCAGTGCTTTAAAGCACAGTATGAGAGGAAGCTGCTTAATTTTGATTAGTGGCTCTTTTGAACGACAGCCTGACAAGCTGAGTTTGGTACTTGTTTGTATTTTTGTGTATTACCTTTTGACTACTCTGATTGCGCTATGGATCCAAAAAACAGGAAGTTTCAGTTTATTGCATGGAGAAAGGTAAAATAGAGTATTCCTTTAAAGACTGTACTGGTTTGCTTCACTTCTTAATACCCTTCGTTCATTTAAAGTTATTAACATGTTGAATGTATTTGCCTTTATTGCCCCTATGCAAATTGCTGTTGATTGAGTTAATTTAAACAACCTGGTTGGGACCTTCAGGCATTACTACACTAGAAATGTTAATAATGAATCAAATAACCACAGGTGCCTCTTTCCCCAGTAACAGACACTCTCCTTAAAAACTCATTTGCTTTTCATGCTTGCTTAATTATTTAGGCAAGCAGCCATGGATGTTTCACAGTGTGAATTCTCATCGTGTTCCAACTGCCCGGTCTTTGTCTTTCTAGAGGAATATCTTAACCACTGTCACCATTTGTAGTACTTTGCCAGAATGCCACACTATGGTCTTGAAAAGCATTTTTGGAAATTGCTTGTAGAAGGGTTATTGATTTATAACTGTATGGAACTTAGGGTCAAACAAAAACTTCCATTCAATGGTGGCAGCTTTATTTTTTGCTACTGTTCAGAAGTTAACGTGACCTGGTAACCTGGTAACTGTATGAATGGGAGATTCCCTGTTTCCCAAAGAGAGTTTAAAATTCTGGAAGGTGTTAGACTGATGAATTCCTGTGTTACTGGAAATGAGGTGTTTGTTGTTATTTCTGAAAGTGGAAGCATATTGGTATTTGTGAAGAGATCAGGCATGATGTGAAAGCAAGAGGAAATTATGAAAGGATAAGAGTCTCTCTGGAAGTGTCCCTTTGAAATCAGTGTCTGATGACTGACAGATGTGAAATGAAAAGACACTGTCTCCAAAAAATACTGTGAAGGGCAAAGAGCGTAACAAGTAGAAGGATCTTGTAAAGATGTAACTGAATAATTGGGAGCCATTCCTTCACTAAATGCCCCTTTTAATTAACATAATGTGTTTGATAATGAGAACAGAAATTAACTATTGGTAAAGGACAACATCTTAGAGAATCTTAAGGTCTCCTGTAAAAAAAAGGCTTTTGCAGTGCCTTGGTGAGCACATCCTTTTTTGTCTGAAAAATGTCTTTCTGCTAAAGAATCTACTTGGTTTTTTGTTTTGCCCTTTTTTTTTTTTATAAAAAATCTGTGATGAGTCCACATGCTTGTAAAATTACTCTGTTAAATATGAGTTGTATGTAAGAGAATATGGTAAAAATTATCAGGGTGTGCAGATATTTTAAAATCTCCCCTCTAACAGAGGTTGACATCCCTCTTTTATATTAGGTGTTGATGCTTAAACCTAGTGATTGCATCAAGTTTAGGAAATTTTAATATCTGGTGAAAATCTGCCAAAAAAGAGCACAAGTCTTATGAAAGTGTATAAAACAATTGTCTCACTTCGACAGTTTTGATTGTGGAGAGTTTGGAGAAATACTGTTTTTCAGTATGATCCTTTTAAATTAAGGGGAAAAGAGGCTGAAGTTGATGTGGTAAGCTTTAAAGCTGCACCAATTCAAGTTTAAGCTAGAGACATCCTTTTAGAAGGGCATTTTTGTTTATTCACCATTCTAAGAACTCATATAAAATTAGGTTTTATAAATGCAAATGTCATATGATTCTAAATTTGGAGTCTTAAGCTTTTGATGGATTGGAGCATATGAATTTTTATAAGAAGTTCTTAATGAAGAAAGAACTAGAAATTAAAGTAGGCCTCTAAATTAATTCTCTTAATTTTCTAAGCTTAATGGAGTGCAGAAAACCCAAATGATAAGAGTAAAGAAAGACCCTCTCTAAATGCCTATTTTATATCATATCTCTTCTATCACAGGATCTGTGTGTGCGTAATAGTTGAAATCAGTGATAGCGGAATAAAATTTTAGTGAAAGGGCCACCTTCCACTAAACCCAGAAGATCTTAAATATTGTGTTTCAGGAGTTCAATGGAATTACAGATTTCTGGGTGAACTTTATGCCATCTTTAATTTTTCATTTATGAGAAGTGCCCCAGAACCTGTGAGTATCTGTTAACTTTTAAAGTTGAGAAGCATATTGTTTGAGAGGGCCTGAAGTCTTTTTTCCTAGTGATTCGCCAGGAAAACTGGAAGCAATTACATATTCCGGATTCTTTTTGTGACTCTGGCATTAAAAATGTGTGAGCTTCATGAGGAAAACAATACAGAACATGGAATGTACTGTATATTTTGCTTTCTTTCTAAATTGATAGCAACCAGAAACTACAAAGAAATGTGCTTGTGAGCAAAAGAAATTCCCTCATTTACCATTTCTATTTTAATTTATTATTTTGCGCAAATACACTGCCTACACCTTGAAGTCAGTCATAAAACACTGATGATGTAAGTGAAGTGGAAAAGCAGGTTAGATTTAAGGGCATTACTTCTCAAATAAACCATGGATCAAGAGACTTCTAGTTAGGCCAGGGAAAGAAAGTCATGGAGCACATTTATTATTCATTTGTCTTTGCTTTAGATTTAATTTGGCAATCACTTTGATTGTTAGAACTTCACTAGAAAAAAATACCTGCTTCTTTATGCCTCTTCATATTTATTTGCTCTTTATTATTGCGTTTATGGAAAGTTTGCTTGGGAGGAATTTCTTAGAGAGTGATGTGGTTTGATGGTGACAAACATCACGTATTTGGATGTCGTGGCAAGCAAAAAGGCTAGAAGGAAAAATACTTGTTTGGATTAGAGTTTTATGCTTTTTTTCCTAGACTAAAATGAAGGAACTAGACGAGTTTGTGAAGCCTGTAATGGAAACGTCATATGTACTTGGCTCCACTGAAGTAACTTTATTGATTTGTGCGGTGAAATCGTCCTTGCAGAACAAGATCTAAGTGATGAGGTTTAAGATTTATAGTAACTTGGTCGGCCAGCTTAGAAGGCTGAAATTACAGCCAAACCCTCATTCTTTATGTTAATATTTTTTAGACAAAAGGTCAAAACAACCCCTTTCGAGCTTGCAGTGAATCTAAAGCCAACTGAAACACTGCAGACACTTTGCTTTAGTGATATCTGTTCTGTCTCTGTGGCTCATGGAAAGTCACGTGCTCTCAGACTCCAGTATGAATTGCCAGATTCAGTAGGTGCTTATTTTTTTCTGTATAAAATTTGGTGACTTATTTCCTAGAAAATATACTTCTCATTCAGAGGGTATGTTTTGCTCTTTTCCTTCCCTGAGAATAGTGCTTCTATGTTGTCTGTTATTTCAGGAAAAAAAAAGGGCAGTAAAATTTAAGGCTATATTTTTGCATCTTCTGTGCCAGTCCAACCATTGGTCAGACACAGCATGGAAGATACTCACTTTTCACTAAATATGGAATGAATTACCATCCTATCATGTATAATTGATTGCACAGTCACTTTCAGGATATGTGATCATTCTGAGGATTTCTTTGAAGTTCTAATTTCTGGTTTTTTTATATATTTGAGAAAAATACACATTAAGAACATTTTCATGTAAACATTTTGAAGGGCTAGGTGAAAATATGTCAGTTATTTGGGAGTTTGGTTGTTGTTGTTGTTGAGATACAGATATTTTTGCTAGCTTAGTAGAAGCATCTATACACTTGGGAGGAAAGCCTGCTTTTAAACTAATGTTGGCAAAGCTCTGTGATGGAACGGAAAGAGCAATAGTTTTTTAATTCCATAGGCTTGTACCATAATCATCAACTCAGTTGTGTAATTGACTGCTTAGTAAACACCTTCACTACCCAGGCATAGGAAAGTGAAGGGCAGTTTTGTTCCATAAAAGCAGTAGAATATATATCATTGTTAAAAACCAAACAAAATAAAAACCTACTTGCTTGGAGTGTAGGAGGATGGAGTTTTTTATACTAACCTTGACCTTTACATATGCCTTGGGGGAAGCAAGGTGTTCACAGAGCTCCGTGGGAATGTTTGAGACTGATTGGGAACTGGAGTATATCCTGCCTTTCTTGCTGACCACAAAAACACATCTTAAGATAAAGAAAACTTCCTCAGACTTGTAAAATACAAATACAGTTGTCTATGCTATAAATTGAAGATCAGAGTATGAAGAGTAACTCCTCCCCTCAATCTAAATCCTCCTGGGTGCAGCAGTGAAGGAGGCGAGGGGAGCAGAGCTCTGTCCCTGGTGCCTGAGCAGGTTTGGTGTGGTTTAGGGCTTTCCTGTTGTTTTTTTTTGTTTTTTTT
>VZTE01000556.1:2058442-2150982 GCA_013397775.1 Eulacestoma nigropectus
CGCTGCGCTGCGCTGGGCGGGGGAGCCGCGCTGCCCCGCGGGGCCGCCGCCCGGGGCGCGGGGGGCACGGCCGCGGCGGGACTGCTCCAGCCCGGGGACCTGCGGGGCTTCCTCCCCTTTCCCGCAGCCGCCGAGCCCCGCTTGAGCGCGCCCTCTCCTCCCGCCCCGGGCCGTCTCGCCCATCCTCCGGGGTCGTTCGGCGAGGATTGACACCCCCCCCACCGCGCTGTGCCCGTTCCCTGGGGGCGACCTGCAGCGGGGATCGGCTCCCGCTTCGCTGCGCGCCCTGCCGGCCCGGGAACCACTTTCGGTGGGGAGCACCCTTTTAAACGGCGCTCGGAATTCTTCTTACATCCCTCTTAGTGACTGTGTGGCATCAAAGTTCTTCCGAAAGTCAAAGTTCCAAGTCAGATTTGGGATCAGGAGAGAAGGAAAGTCTTTGGAAAAACACATACTCCTTTCTTAAAACATGAAATAATATTTTTCTTGTCATCTGCTTCATGGCCCCCAGCATCCCCTTTAAGGAAAACTAACGGGGTTTTGCCCGACTGGAACTCGATCACTTGTATGGAGGGGTTGCAGCCCCAGGGGTCACTCAAAGCCGAAGGAGCCCCTCCTGGGAGCAGGGCACCCTCGGTGCACCCGTGCTGGTTTGGTGCCCCTGGAAGGAAGCAACGTGTTTGGAGTTCGCAGCTTCTAACATTTATTTATTTATTTATTTGTTTGTTTATTTGCGGGTTTTTGCATTCATGCAGGACATGTCTCTGCTAACCTGGGCTCTGTTTCTGATTTATATATTCACCCTCTTAGGTTTTTTTTGCTTCTTTAAGGCTTGCTTTTTAAAACCCACCCACGTATTCATTTTCTGACTGTTTGGTAGCTTCAGAATTCAAATTAACGATGTGCAATATTTTGTCAAATGACCTGTGGGCATGAATGCCAGCAGAAGTGTCTGAATAGCTACAATGCAAATGTGTAAATGCTCCCGAAACTCAGCTCTGAAACTCAGCTCCAGAGAGAGAGCTGAGAGTTGCTCCTTGCTCTCCTCTGCTCTGTTCTGGCGGCTGCAGGAGCTAAAGTTGGGCACTCCCCGGATCAGAGGAGATGGAAAAGCAAACCAGGCATTGCTTTGTAATAGCGCACGTGCTCCTGTAGTGCAAAGAGCAAAGTTTAAATGTGTGTTGAACCCAGGGTATGGTTTCTGAAAGGTTGGGGTTTTTTGTTGTTGAATTTGGAATTGGGTCATTTCTCTGGAGTAGAGCTTTATAAAATCATACTTGGAAGTGCAGAACACCTGCCCTTAGAATCATGGGGATTGGAGAAGTTCTCCTAAACCTTTGGTTTTAAGGGTCATGTTTAGGAGGGCACTGCAGCCTGGAATTTCTTCAGTTTTGAGGGAGTTTGAGGTTGGAAGTTCTTGCTTTATAAATGCTTTCATTTAAATGCTTCTGGGGGGCTGATAGGCATTATCACTGATGGTGTGATCTTGGTAATTATGGATAGCAACAGGGCATCATTGTTAGAACTTGGTGCTAAATGAGACTGCTTTGATTAGTTCTAAATCCCTAAGATTTTTCCAGTGTTTTGAGCTGAATTTTCATCTTTATCAGTTGAAGTGCCCACATAGGGGATCAGCAGAGGAAATTGAGTTGAGACTAATAGTTAACAATTTACCGTACATCATGGATTTTCGGTCAAGTGATAAAAGGCTGGCAGGAAATGAGAAATTGATATCTCAACTAAGAGTAAACATGTGTTAAGTGTAGCTTTTACAAGATTGTTTGATAAATTATAAATTGGTTTAGGCAGAGCACAGTCCGTACTGATATATTTTGGTTGGTTTGAAGCTGATAACAGCAATGCTTGAAGTAAGTTTATACATCTGGAGGCAGATCTGTGACGGATGTAAATTGTCTTAGTGCTAATGATATTAATTGGGTTCCAGCACTTTATGCTGATGGAGAATCTGCCTTAGTGTCTGTCATAAACAGTGTTTTGTGTTCTTGGAATATGAGTCTGAGAAGCAGCTAGAATTAACTTTGACAGTAACTACATTTTTGTTAGAGAGGATTTTAAGCAAATGAATATTTTTGAAGCTTACTTTGTAGTTAGGTTTGAGATGAAACATGCAAGTTACCTTGTTACTTTTCAAGAGATGTTAGAAGTTTTGGGCCCAAATCGCTTCCTCATTCTGCAAAAAGCTTTCGGAAATGCTTCACTTTGGGCATGATTTCACTGATACCAGTAGCTCTGCTTACACGTCAGAGTCAGTGTGTGCAGCCTTAGACGCTGAAAAGCGTGTAAGAATGTTTGTGCACTGCTTTGAAGATCTCTTGTCTATAAAGCAAGAAATTATTTTGTTTTAGGTTATCTAAAAAGGTACTTCTAAAGCTTAGTGGTCAGAGGGTCTGGCCCTGCAGCACAGTCTGATTGCCAGACAAGCACAGCAGCCTCACTGTACTGTGTTTCCTAAGTCGATGGTAGAGTTAGACATAATTGTGTTCCTTTCTGTTGCAGATCCGTGTTTGTATATTCCTCGTTTTGCACACATGCTGGAGTTTGGGGATAAGAACCACGAGGTGTCCATGACGGCTCTGAGGCTGCTGCAGAGGATGAAGCGGGACTGGATGCACACCGGCCGCCGGCCCTCGGGGCTCTGTGGAGCGGGTATGTCAGGGCCTGGGTGTATCCCTTCCCCCACGGCAGCTGCGATGGGAAAGCCTGAAACAGATGAGTACTTTCCCCTTTCACTGGTGATATCCACGTTCTCGGGGTTTTGTTCTGTCAGGCATCTACAGATTATAGAGGTCTTCATCGAAATAGCTTCTGAAGCTTTAACTTCATTTTTGCCCTTGCTCCTACAGTATTTGCTCAGATCCTTTGTAGATTACAGTTTGGATTTTTTTTTAAGCTCCTTTCTGGTGCTTTTCTTGCCCCCACTCTGCAGGCTGTAACTGCTAAAAGGTTTTTTTGTCAGCGAAAACGACACCATTAGTGCAAGCACTTTGATTTGTGTCTTTACACAGAGTCTTATGCAAGAAGTGCCCTCTTTGACCTGTTTTGTGAAATTATTTTTCTCTCTTTCTTCATCTTTTTCCAAGATCCATTGCTGTCATGATGCTTGCATAAAGCCTATGGGTTTGGGAGGGCCACATTAAAAGATAGTAGCCAGTGAGGTCAGAGTAACAAAGAGTGTAGGTAGTCACAGAGTTCATGTATGTGCTTTATTTTATTTGAAAGATCTTACATGTGTATGCATGAATGAGAAGTAATGCTCAAACCTTTGGGAACCCAGGACTATGCAATCTTTTTGGCATTTCTAGCCCCTTTTTGTTAATAGTACTTGATTGTTGGACATTGCTAAAAATTTGAGTATAGACTATGGGAGAGCAGTCTGCTCTTTGATGCGCCACATGGGCTGTGTCCACACGAGCAAGTAATTTAATTCAACAGACATGGATCAATAGATGGAAGCAGGTGGTGCTGAGCCCATTCTATCCATCCATGCAATATGCAGCTCACGTGTTGGACTGTGGACTAGGTTTAGTTTGGTTCCCTGGCCTAAATGTCCATGCCACACATAGATTGAAGGACCAGTTGTTAGTTCAGCCCTGATGTTCCCTTTAGGAGCACTTTGAACACATACCGGAAGTGGAGCTCTGGTTTGGTTTCTTCTGTAAAAAAGCACTTTTGTGTGCTTAAAACTGCTCTGCACAGTGAGCTACTGTATGATGAGTGGGAGTGGTGCTTCAAAACAGAGCTGGTACTCTGAATCAACACACCATGTAAATGGAACTGGTTATCTGGCTGTATAGAGGGTCTTGCAGGGGAGCACTTGGGCACCAGCAAGACAGAGATAGTAGTGGCAGCAATGAGGAGACCAGCTTAGGCACATTCAGTGTTTCTCTGGAGATCTTCTTGTTCGGGACAGAATTCAGTGAGTTCTGCTAAAAAGATGATAACTGTAAATAACTGATCATTGAAATGTTCTTGTGCTGTAGGTGGCCATAGTTTCCCAGATGTTAAAGCACAGAATTTTTCAGGGTGCAATTTGCACTTGGCTTGTTGGGTAGAAAGCAAAGTTTGCAAAGTCAAGACCATCACCAGTATTCAAGGATACAGCTGAGCATAAGCATTTACAGCTCTTTAGCTGAAGGCAGGGACAGAGACAGGGTATAGTTACCTGACTGTTTTCTGCTTTTCTTCAGGAAATTTCCCTCTTTTTGATATTAACTTTCCCTGCTTGTTCTCTAGCTCTGCTAGTGGCAGCAAGAATGCATGATTTCCGACGGACTGTTAAAGAGGTCATCAGGGTGGTGAAGGTTTGTGAGTCTACATTAAGGAAAAGGTCAGTGCGGTCTTACTGCTTTTATCTTTCGTTTGCAGTACTGAACAGTGATACAGTCTAAAAAAAATGTATTTTGGTGAAAACCAGGTTATTTTCACATGTGCCATGAATTTTAAAAGTGTATGTTTTATCTGGTCATTTTAAAGTACTAACGCCTTGCCTCTTATGTAAGGCCTCAAATGCTTAGCACAGATGGTAAGGGCCACTCTGCCTATTTAACAGGTGAAGACTTGAAGGCAAAAAAAATGCTGTGTCAATAATATTGACAGTATTGTCATGTCCTCAGAAAAAATAATTTATTGATTCTCAAAGCTGACAGTCTACTGTGATTTTTTCATTAATCCAGAATCCAGTGATGAAAAGTCTTGTCTTTAAGCTGTTATTGAACAGAACTTTTCAAAATGTTTTGCTGGAATGTTCATTTTTGGTAATGTTGCACTGCTAATAAATTGAAGACAGCTCAGTGAGCCTAATGATAAGTTCAGTCAAGGGTCCCCTGAAAGTGGGAATTTTCCAAGTACCTTTTGTGTGTTTATTTCTTTAAAGATCAAGTAGCATTTTCCATATTTTAATGATGTGAGCAGATATCCAGTTTCTGTCATTTTACTTTTGAAAATTTGTAACATACTCTTTCCCCATAGGTTGAGTAAAAAAAGACCTAACTGAAATACCATGATTTCTGTTGCCTACAGTTGGAAATTTTTCTATCACCAATATATTCTGATGTTTGTTCTCCCAAGGTCTGTCTTTAGAAAGCTTCCTTAGTGTCTCTCTTCACCTTGCTGGGATCAGCTTAAGCACATCCAACCAAGCCTAATACTTGTTAAAAATATTCACTTACTAAATGTGGAAAATGTTTTTGCCCCAGATCTTCATTGATGGAACAGGAATTATTCTATTTTCCTACTATGCTTGGGTGGTATAGGGATAAATTTAAAGTGTTTTAAATGCTTCAAGGTACTACAGCTGTAAGGATGGAGCCGGACCAATGCCACATTTTTTTCGTCTGGCCAAAAGGTCGTGTGTTTTAGTTGTGCATTTTGTATGATTAATGAGTTATGCACCACAATCTACTCCAAGATGCTTTGGTAAAATAGCTAAAGAGTTTGTACTTACTAAGAAAATAAGCATAATAAATTAGAGTTGGAAGGAAAATTAATTTGAGCAATTGTTTCAAGCGAGAAGATCTTCAAAATTCATGCTTTGAAATGTTTACTCAAGTCACACATATCAACTAAAATGACAGCCTTATTTACTTTGACAGGGTAAATGTGACAGCTGAATTATTTTCAGGCAGCTATAATTACAACTATTTATCACGAATCTATAAATTTGATTGATGTTTTTCAAATAAGAGCATGTTATATAGTATTTAACGAAGGCAAATAAAAAAAATACCTTTGAGTAACTCTTTTTGCACTCCAGTTTTTTTCCACTTCTTTCAAGAACTCCTTTCAAAATGCCATCAAATAGAAGTTGTCTAAATGAATAAGAACTTATTTCACATTCTTAAAAATTCCTTTGCTTCTCAGTTTGATGTGCAGTTTCCTTTTAATTATAGTTACTCTGGTTGGTAAAGAGCTGCTGCTGCTGCTTTGTGTTTTATGAAGGTGTTGGATGCTGTGCTCACTGCTGATGGCTTTGCCCTGACAGCTCCGGAAGTGACACCCACCATGAGTCCAGATAATGCTGACACTTCCAGCCTGCAGGTTCTGCTGTGTGGTTTGATTTAGATCCTGGTTGGCTTCTTGGGGAAGCACAGACCATTGGAAGCTGGGTTTGCTTTTGGTGCCCGTGGCAGAAATCTGCAAGGGAAGGCCCCATATGATGTGCCTCTGCCTGGCGGGGGACAGGAATGTGTGGATGAGGATGCAGGAACAATGCTGTTTAAGAAATCCTGATTGGTAATTCTTGTTTTGGGAAGACCCTCAGCAATGAGTGGCAGCCCTTCCCTGAGAAGGGCACGACTTCTGGTCCTGGGCAGTGCAGCTGGTGGGACTGGATTAGTTCACCCTGTTGTCCATCAGCTGGAGAGCACCAAGCCCACGTGCCTGGAGGCTGTGTCCTCTTTCACTGCTCTGAGCCGGAGGAGTAGCTCTTAGGAGGAGGGTCACAAAAATGTGATGTATCTCCAGGTCATAAAAATTCACAGCCTGGTCATAAGGGGAATCTCTTTCGGAAGGAAACAGCAACAAAGCGTGCCCCATGTGTGCAGTCACTCATCTTCCAATCAAGAGTTCTTAATCTGGACGTTATTTGGTTAAAAAGCAGTCCTTGTTTATTTTTAATATGTGTGGGTTTTTGGTAATAATGGTAGAGAAAACTTTGTAGTCACTTCACAGGGCCTTCTAGCCTTATGTTTTGAAGCACACAATTAAAATGTAAAGCTTGTTGCTGTTGTTGAAAGTGAACTTATTAAATATTAATAAATTCACTGATAATTCTATCTCATTTCCAGTCTAATTGAAATTATATTAACTTATATATCACTTTATATATTCAAAGTACTGTACAAATATTAACTAATTAGTCAAATTGTTATTTTCTCTGTAATCATCTGTGGAGGTAGCAGAAATTAACTTTTAATAAACCTAATCCTTTTATTTAGTTCAGTCCTCACATTTGTGCCTGTGTTCAATGCACCTGTCTTCGCCTCTGCCTTTTTAACCTTTAAATGCTCTACCCCTTCATCTTTTTTATTCACCTGTAGCATGCTTTCTCTATGTTCTAAGTTTTGTCTTATCTTTAATAAGAATAATTCTTGTGATACTTGTCCATTGTGCATTATCTAATACTGCGTGGCCCTTAGGCCTGTTTGAAGGTCTTAGGCACTTCTTCCATAGAAATAAAAAAAAAAATCAGCTTATCTTTCTTAACATTTGCATTTTGCCACTTTGGCTTGCTGACTTTATCTTTAAACTGAACAGCTTTTTGCATAAAAAATATTTCTTCTCAGTTCCACAAAGTACTATCTGCTAAAAAACCTATTTGTGATGAACTTCAGAAGCAGTAAAGCTTCGTTTAGAAGAAAGTGGAATGAAAGGCCAGAATGGGTTTAAACAGCTCATTTTTGAGGTGAATTTTTTTTTCTTGCAACCTAATAGCGTTTTGGGAAGGAAGACAAGACTTGTTACAAAGTTTACCAGTTGTAGATGCTGCAGGGACTTTCACAAATGCCGTCCTTTGCTTATATCCTCGGGGCCCTGTTACAGCTCTTTCAATGACTGAGGTGGTAATTTTCTGGAAAAATTAAAGATTTTTGCATAGAGATAAATGTACTGAATGTACTGCCTGCAGCTTTTTTTTTTTTTTTTTTTTTTTTTTTTTTTTTNCTGCTAACCTAAGAATCCTGCCACTCTTTTTTTTTTTTTTTTTAATTTCTGTGGTATATGGCTGGCATAAGCCTCGTGTCCAAGCTCCCAGTGCTGTCTCAGGCTGGACAGATGCCTGTGAGAGCAGGCAAAGCGAGGAGCTGGTCCGTGCATGAGTCTGGAGTCAGGATGAGAAGGGAAAGAAACAGAGACACGGGTAGCTGTGAGGTGGCTGTGAGGTTGTTGTTTTTCAAAACACCAAAGCCCTATCAAGGCCAGAACCGAAGGGAAAGGTGTGTAGAAGTCAGCGTTGGGCTGTAATCCAAGTACAGCTGTGCTAAAATTCTGTGGAGGGTAACCAGTGAATCAGTGAGAGCTGGCAGCCTAAGGTGTTTGAGCATGGAGGGGCCCAGGATGCTCAGAATGTCAGAGTTGTGTAAGGCCTCTGGGTTGAAGTGTGATGTGGAGAGAAGCATTTAGAACGCCAGGAAATTTATTTCGTGTAAAGGAGCTTGTGGTGGTGTCTGCTCTGATCTCAGCTCAGCAACCAAGCAGCTCCTTCGCTGGCTGCTGCTGCCATAAGCTAGATTGAGAAATATCTCATGTCTCCAGTTAAATCAATTCAAGTGGCTTACAGATGATTTCTAGAAACCTTTCTAGTATGATGAGTAAAATCTTGATCCACGTGGGCTGATACTGCATACCTTTGTAAGTTGGATTGTCTGGTTTAATAAAAAAAGGTTTTATTTCTGAGGAATCCAATTTCACAGGCAACGTTCCTTTTTATAAATCCAGCTTCTATACAGTTAGCAAGTTAATACATTAATTAGATTCCTAATATATTTTAGTACACCATACTTAAAAATATAATTTCAAAATTACTTGTTGACTCTTACTTTTGAAACAATCAGTAACTTATTTGCACTAACTCAGGCTTAGATCTTGTAGTTTTCCTATATTTGACATTCCTCATCTGAGTGGCTGTTAAGAAATTAAGCAGCTCTATTTTTTTTTTCCAGGAGATCATAGAGTGCTTCTGACAGACCACAGCAGAGGAACCACACTAATGAAGCAGAATTTTAAGGAATGCTAACACATTTTGTTTCATTAGCATGGTGTGAGCATTTGAATCGGGGGAAAAAAAGAACAAAAATGTTCAGGTTGTTTAGACTGACAGAGTTCTGGGATGGCCAAGGATGTCTGCTAGTGGGATTATCCAGGGGCTGACAGTGGGCCACAAGTGTTAATGCAGGTGGACTCTATGTATAAGCATTTGTAGAATCAGGGCTTTAAAATTTATGCTAATGAATTTGTGACAGTTTTAAATCTCTGTGTTGGTGTGAGCAAGTAACAGGAACTAATTCTAAAGGGTGCTCTATTTAGTACAATCTTTAGAGGTACCCGTTTTTAATACTTAGAGAAACATCAGAGAGTTGCCAGCAAATGAGCCCCATAAATTATCACTCACCTATTAATTGGCAGTAAATAACTTTGTGTGTATGCTCTTAGTCCATTGCAAAAAGAGGTGATGTGTATTAATGTTGGAAGTTGTTTAAAGGGGAGAATATTTCTCTTAACAGTTGCATTGGGCAGGGAACAGACAGGCTAATTTAGCACAGCTCGGGTGTAAGTTTCAAGTTGTAAAACCACGGCAACTGGATCACCTCTGATTTTGTCCTTACCTTTAGTAATGAGGTACTCATTCATACAGGCTTAAAACTACCTTTTATATTGCTGCAAGTACATGTAAAAGTTTATATATATGTGCAGTGTTTACATATCAGGAGATTACTCTTTTGTTTATTTACTTACTGGTGGCTACTGGAAAACTTTTTGTTTGTCATGTAGGAAGCATTTAATGACTATTTCTGATATGTGTTCTATATTAAGTATCACTTTTAGGGTATGTGTTTACATACTTCCGTAAATAGTTCATATCTAAACATTGTATGGCTTGGAAAAAAATAAGGAGAGAAGGATGATGCAATAGACTGTTAGATTTGTAGTACAGAAATAGCGATTCTTTGAACACCAATGTGAATTCTGAGCTTCTCTCCTGTGAGTGCACAGGTTTGGAAGCACTGATGAGGGTTAAGTTAAAACAGTGGGGATATTCTGCAGTATTCTGGTTCTTCACTAAGACACAAAAGTAAATCCCCTACTTTTCCAGAGTTTGGAATTGTCTGAGGTGTCTAATCAGCTGATCTATTACTGGAATATTTGTAATTGATATGACAGTTAAGATTATGTAGATATCATGTAAGTTATTACTTACGGTTTTAATTATATTGTTAATTTGGGAAAACTCAGGGGAGTTTAATTACCAGCACCAGTTTATCTTGCAGTAAAGGGGTTTTTTCATATATGTCTGCTAACAGTGTGGCTTATTCAGCTTATTATTTTTCTAACCCTTTGATAAAATACTCGAAGTACTTTAAAAAGACATCTCACAATGGGTAACTTAAAAGGCTGATGGCTCAGGCTAAACCCCACGTTTCCTCTTTAAAAAACAACTGTCTCTGAAGTTGTAATTTGTTTGCCCTTCTGTATGGAGATGCAGCACAACATACCTCTGCTTGCCTTATAGAGCTCGATGCTGATTGTGTATAGGTAGGAGGACAACGTGGCTGTTCCTAAATGGTCTCTGCTTAGAAGTCCCTCTTGGGCTTTGAACTTGGGCTCCTGAAGCATTTGTGAGTTGGACTCCAGAAATCCTTGTTCTTTTGTTTGCTTTGTCGCACCCCACTGCTGCAGAATCTCAATTAAACATTAAAACCGAGCCCTTAGCTGCACACGAGTCTGTTTTTTCCATCGCTGTAGACTGGATTCAAGAGTCTCCACTGGAGGGTATCCCTGGAACAAAACGAAGTAAAAAGGACATTGCATGTAACTTCAAAATGATTGACCCATTTTCCCTTATTGGGAGTTAAATTAAGTGTGAACAGCATTGGTTTACTGGTTTGTGCACAAAAGCGCTTTATCAGAAGCAGAGGTGTGGTTTTGTCTGTAAATGGATGAAACAAGAACTGTGGAAATTTTTCTCTGTACAAAAGGGTTGGGGTTAGGAGGCAGATGACACCAGGCTCTGGAAAAACTTTTCTCCCAGAGGAATTTGCTTGAAAGAGTTTGCTGTGAGAAACTGTAAGAGGATGGTTTATACTGGAAGTTGAATCTTAGCCTGAGCTGTAGTGGTTGCCTCTGCTTTGACTATAAATAGAAAATCCTTGTCTGCCAAATTGCAATTTTTAGAGCCTTTTTGAATTTGTGCCAAGGAAATAATATTTTAATTTGTATATCTGTTTATTTTCCCTCTGTCTGTGCATAACTTAAAGTGGCAACTCTTATTAGATTTTTTTAGGTTAACAAAAGTGAAAAATGAACTTGGATAGCATTTTTATGTGGGACTTAAAAAATAGCCTGTAGCTATTTTTTTTTTTTTCATGAAGCCACTCCCTTGCCCCTGAAATGATTGTGTTTATAATTAAGGTTGCGTCAGTTTTTCTTAACTGCCAAACTAATTTTGCTTTGTTTCATGTGGTGCAGACTGCTGCAGCATCAGTTTGTTGCCTTGGTGGCATGTGTCCAAACATTGGATAAAATTAAAGAAGTGTTTAAAAATATGTAGACAGGATATCAGCCAATGTAAAATGTTGAGGCAGGCGAGTGGTTGGCAAATGCAGGTATTTATTTATATCAAGTTAAAGGAGAAAATGTTGAGCGTGCAGCTTGCTCTCCCATGGAGATGATGCTCAAGCTGGGATCCTGACCAGGGATGGTTCCTCATTTTGAGAGGAGGGCTAGAGCTTTGGCAGCAAGACCTGAGGGAAGTGAAGAAATAACGTGCTGCTCTAAATTTGCATCGCCACCAGTCTGTGCTTAAACTGTGATGCTGGCAGCCCTCCCCACTGAGTGGTCAGCCCTGCCCTGCTTGGCTTGCATCAGGACTGAGGAAAAGGAAGGCACGGGCATGGGACTGGGTGCTGGTGGCCCGGTCAGATGGTTGAACTGTGCTGTGCTGTGGGTGTGAGCTCCTTGGCAGCAAACACGGCGTAGCTCTGTCCTGTCCTAGTGCAGGCACACTGAAGGTGTTGGGAGAGACCCGTCCTGCCGTTCTGGCTCGGGGTGGAAGCTGCTGTTTGAGCTGGAGCTCGTGCCAGCTCCAGCACGTTGGTCACCTGTCGGCTGATGTCCGATGGATGCAGGGTACGTGACATGAGTCAGATGACACTGGACAGGACAGGGACAGACAGAGCCTGAGGTGCCTGCAGGCAGACGGACACGGGATTAGGTGCTGACACTCAGACATGATCATCTTGTCCCCAGCCTGGCTTCGTGGGTTTTGCTCCTGGTGTTTTCCTGGCTGGTTGGCTTGCGCAGAGGTGGTGCTGCTTTGGTGGGGCTCTGGCTCTGGCAGCTCATCTCAGACTTGGAGCAAGTGTTGGGTAAACAAACTTTGTGTCTTTGCCAAAGTGCACCTTGGCTTTTAACACTGGGAGGAGAGTAATATTTTAACAAGGCGAGGCTGGTTGGGAGGAAAAGTCTTGCTGAAGTGGGACTGCCTGTGAGTACATGATTCATTCGTGGAGAGATGGATGGCTATTCTTTAATGATGGTGACTGGGAAGATCCATGCTCCCCAAATGATACATGGGTTCGGCATTAAGTGAATCCTGAATTAAAATAATAATAGCAGTGCCCTAGCCAGGTTTTCCCTCTAGCCTGATAGATGTGGCTCCCTCCTGGAAGGTGGGTAATGCATGCTGGAAGCCCGTTAACACCGAGAAAGATTTCTAGTCTTAATTAAAAGCTGGGTGCTGCTGCTGCCAACAGCATCCTCCTCTCCTTTCCAATTTGATCTGAAAGAGAGGAGGAGGGAGCTGGTCCCTGGTACTCTGAAGGAAGGGTTTGGGCTGTCAGTCACTCTCAAGTACATGGCTAATTTGGGGCTTTGTGGAGATGCCTGAATTCCAAAAGCAAGTCTAGTTTTCGGAGGCTTTCTTCTCAGCAGCAGCACTAATTCTGGCTGGCATAGCCATGCATGGGCTCAGTGTGCTGCTTGCTGTTGGAGTTACACAGAGGTGCCTGGCTCTCTCTGTGCATTTCATGGCATGAGATGCTGCCTGTGGCCTCTGGCCTCTGCTCCAGGAGTGGGATGCCTCCAGGCAAAGTGTCCTGCAATTCCAGCCTGCCTACACCCCTCCATATGGGCTGTCTTGTCTTGCTCCTCAATTTATAAAGGAAGAAACACAGAGACTGATGAGGATATAGCAGGAGAATGTGGCCCTGTGCTCTTGGCGTTGACCCTGGCGTTGGCTAGAAACTGAATTTCTGTCCTAGAGAAAATTCCTTCTTCGGAAGGAGTTTAGTTGCGACCAGAGGTAGAGGAGAAAACTGAGGAAAAAACAGCAACTGTTTTTAGGGAAAGAGGAATGCAGAAGGGTCCTGTGTTGAGAGCACTGAATCACCATTTTTAGTTTCCTAGCTTTGCAGATGGAAGCTGTTGTCAGCTCTGCTTCCTCTGGAATATGGGAATATTCCAGCGAAGCAGCTGCAGACCCATCATTGCCATTTTCCCATGGAAAATGTTGATATTATTAAAAGGGCACTTTCTGTCAGAGAAGCACTCTGCCAGACATTTCCTGACCTGGCTTTGTATTTAACCTTTTGTCTCATTTTCTCCATCTGTAAAATGGATGTGCTCATTCTCAGCCACCTGTATAAAATGCTGGTATTTGTGGATTAAGTTATGACCATGTGATCTTATTTAAGATTGAATTCCTCTGAAAGATTCAGCTGCTTTCATGGCAATTCCCTGTGGAGCCAGTCCTATCTCTCACATAGGTAGGAACTTTTAAAATGCAGGCATTAAACAAACTCAAAGTTTATTATTGTCAAATTATGTTCATCCATCTATTTCATCCGTGTGATGTGAAAATGATCAATTCATTTTACCACTGCTTCTGTGCGTCCTGGGAAGATTATTTCTTGTCCCTCTTCCAGCCTGCTGAAGAGACGTTACTTTAACATTTGCTTTGTGTAAATTAATCATGCTGACATATCAGGAAGATTTTTGAGCATACTCCTAAACTGTGATGACGGATATTTTATTTGGTGAATCCATTTTGTTGTTGCTGTTGATAACAAAAGCAATGAGAGGGGAGGAGTGAGCCGTGTTTCATGTCTTAGTTTTGTCTATATTTAATTGACTGTAGAGGCTGCAGTATTTCTGTTCAGTCTTTGTTCATCAAAAAAAATATGTGTTACATACTCTAATAAATCAAAAGCTAATTTGGGATGTGAAAAGATACTTTCTTTGCAGCAGATGAAACAATTAGTAGCACTTCAGTTTTAATGTAGGCTGTTTGAGCCGGAGTTGCTAAGGATGACATGTTTATTCCATAGCTTGGCAGTTGGCAAATTTTGTTACTTTCAAAGGAGTTCTTAGAGATGCTTTGGTCATGTGCTGTATGCTTTGGTAGGTTGACAGAGTTTGAAGATACACCAACCAGTCAGCTAACCATAGATGAGTTTATGAAGATTGACTTGGAAGAAGAATGTGATCCTCCTTCATTTACAGCTGGTCAAAAAAAATTGAAGATACAGCAGGTAAATTCTGAATTGGATGCTGTCTGTGTTCTTTCCTCTGTCCTCCCTCTGTGCATCCCCTTTTGAATCAGTTCATGCTAAATCCTAACTGACCAGCCCTTGCTAAGATTTAGTACATTTATTTTGAGGTCCTTGAGAGAAGGATGAACATTAGCGCATATGATACCCATTAACTAAAGATATTTTTTGGCTTATTAGCAAAGGGATAGTTTCCCAATTAAAAATGTCACAGGATCAGAAACTGTGCACTGTTTTTAAGGTGATACCTCTGGTTAGGAGAAGTACCATTACATAGAAATTTTTTTAAATAGCTATGGAAACAATAACCCATTTACTTTAATGAGACTGCTGGTGGTTTTTTGTGTTACAACACCTGCTTCCACAGAGATTAGTTTTCACGTGGCTTAATTTCTTTACAAATCATGAACTAAAGCTGGCAGCAGAGGAGAAGATTTTACTGCTGTCATAGTCAGTTCTTACATTACTGGTTTGTTAGGGTTTTTGCTTGCTCTAACGGTGCTATCATTTAAGGTCTGGAGGGGTGTTAGGGATGTTCTCAAGAACCAGCCAGGTGCTGTAGGTCAGACCTTCGCTGCCATCACCAATGTGCTCTGTCTGGTGTGGGCACTCCAGTCTCAGCACTGTCCTTGCACTTCTCACATATACAGGCACAGTCACAGAGTCTGACTGCTGGAGAATGAGGCCTTTTATTTACAGCTTGCCAGAGTGAAGGCTCCTTTTGAAGTATAGGGGTGGGGGAGATAACATTTGAAATTGGTCAGTATTTTGAAACCTGTCTGTCATACCTATCTGATACTACAAAGCAATTTCAGTGGTGATTCAAAACCTGCTTATGCTTTTGAAATACTCTGCCATTCTCTGTCTCTATATACAGCTCACAAACAGTTCAAAATTGTGCATTTTTTTTTAGTAATTTCATGTTTATTTTGTTTATTGTCATTTCAGCTTGAGAAGGCATTATCAAAAAAGCTGGAGGATTTTGAAGGTATAAGTTGTGTTTAGTGTAACATATCACTCATTTCTTGAATATTGCGTCAATGATTGCTGAGTTTTATTTTTATTTCAACACCACAGGAGAAATATCGAGCTACCAAGATGAAATAGAGATTGAATTAGAAAACAGTAGACCGAAAGCAAAAGGTGTATTTGCAAATTTCACTAAAGATGGTAAGTCTATAAAGTCTTAGGACTCCTTAAATAGTACTGAGTTCAGATCTGGCAGTCTGAAGTGTATGAACATTATGGTGATAAATGTGAACATATATATGCTTGCACAGTACAAGATCTCTTGCATTGGGGTTCTCTCTGCCAAATAGGTGGTTCATAGATCAGTCTTCAAAACAACCACATTGTTCATTGCAGGGATAGTTCATTAATGATTTCAGTTGTTTTTCTTTCCTGGTGTAGTATAAGCTTGGCACTGGCACCTGAAAATGTTTCTTTTCATCACTGAAAGTGCAGTGGACCAGTATCTAGACCCTTCTGTCGCCAAATTCCCGAGTTGACTTCCCATATGGAAGGGCTTTGTGCAGGTTGAACTGGCTATTTTTAATTTGTAATTATACCAGGAAATAGCTGACTTCTCTCACAAAGCCCTTTTACCTAATATGGTAAGACGATACTTCTATTTTAAATGATGATTGTAGTCACAAAAATACATTTTAATTGTCAAGGTAATGAATTTGAAGAGCATCTGGAAACTCCATGTATTCATACATTGAACTAAAATATTGTGCATTTCTTTTACAGATTTCCTCTAAAGATTTTTATTCTTTAAGTGAGCGCCTCTCTATTTATTTAGTTTCTGTAACAGATGGTATGCAATGATCTGTTGGGTTTTTTCCCCTTACAGATTCTATAGAAGATAATGCCTCTAGCCTACTTGGAGAGGAGGAGGCAGAAGATGAGGAACTAGAAGCAGCTGCTAATCACTTAAACAAGGACTTTTATGATGAACTTAATGAGAAGGATAGAGTTAAAAGAAATGAAGATGGGGAATGCAGAAATGGAAGTGAAACTCTCGTAAGACCCCCTGCACTGGAATCCTTGCTTGGCCCACTCCCCACTGCCGCTAGTCTTGGCATAACAGAGTCCATCAAAGAGTGCATATCCACTAAGGACCAAGAGCCTGGTGAGTAGGAGTTCAGCTCAGAGCAGAAACTGGACACAGGCAGCCAGTTGTGGGTTTGTTGTGTCATTTCTATGTATCTTGGTGGTTACTGTGGTAGCAGTTCCGTGAATCACTGAGATGTTGGGGTACAGGAGCTGCAAGGGTGGATGGGACCAGTGGTCTTGGTTGTTGATGTGGTTGTTGACATCCTGCTCTTCTGGAAGCTGCAGGAAAATCTGGAGTGCCTGATTATTTTCTGAAGCCTGAGAATGTGTATCTCTTGGTTAAACTAATAGTTGATTTGCAGTCATATGATAGCTGATGGGCATATTTCAAGCCATGCACTCTCAATTAAGAAATTGGAGGAAGCAGATTCTTGTAAATATGACTGGAAATTAAAACCCAAGTATGAGAATCTTAGATCAAGGCAGACTTTCTCAGGAGACATTTTACTGGAATCAGACATAATGCAGTCTGCCTCTGATTGAGAATCTCTGCAAATGGCAAACATTAAAAATGTTTGCAAGAGGAAATAACTGGTGTTGTGCTTTTTTCTTTGATACGGACTTCAGTGTGTGTTGTGCTGGTTTTGCTCCATTTTTCTTAAAATCCCCAGATCTATCTGCATCATACAGCTCTGTATAGCACAGTGGGAGCAGGACTGATCAACTAAAGAAGCCAGTTTTGCCAGAGCCAGTATTGCAAACAGCCAGTCATCCAGGCAGGTTTGTTTGCCTTTTCAAAAATGTGCTTAAACTTTATGGAGATGGCATTTTTTTAAAACTCCTTTTGCATGTTAATGACTCTAAAAACAACATATCTAAGGGGCATTTTATTCTTTATCACAGTTAATTTTTCCATCGTAAGACACACCCATCTGAATCTGTTTTGTCAGCTTACTTGGAGGTCTGTGCAGCAGAACATTTTGTTATCCAGACTGTTGTGATGCTGATTTCTGTTCAACAGTAGATGAACTGAATGCATTCAGATTCGTATTACGTTAATGTTCAGTCTCCAGAAACGTAGCAGGATGATTGCATGTTTTTATTTTGTACAAACAAACTCATATAGAAACAGCTGAGTGGTTTTGGTTTTGTTTTAATTACGATTAAGAAAATGGATGGCTCATGGCTTGTCTTTCTCCTGGAAATCAGCGGTTCGTGTCGCACAGAGGTCAGTCGTGGCTAGAAGCTGTTGTTGTCTGGTTGGCCAGTGACCTGTAAAAAGGAGTTCCCAGTGATGGACGTTTCTCAGCTGGCATTGCTATTGACCATTTTAATGGACAGGCTGAGGACTGAGTGTAAAGATGAAGCTGAGCTGCTGTAGCCAGGGAGGTTCCTCTGAGTCGGGCTTCAGGCGGGTGGGCAGGAGAGTGCAGGACTGCTCATGCCGTGGCTTGTCTGCCTTTGCTGTTTGTTTTCTTGCAAAAGTGGAGGATGTGCCAAATGAACTGAATTTCGAAACCATGCAGGTTTCAGTATGTTCACTCTCTTCTCCTGCGTCTGAGAAATCATTGCAGGTGTTTGAACAAGTACTTATTTTCTTAACATGTTATGAAGCACATATGCAAAATTACTGTTTTAGTTTTATTTTGATTATAGATCCTGCCCCAACCTTTGTTGGATTTGGAGGTTTTCTTTGGTTGGTGAGGAGGGTGTTTGAGGGTTTCTTGGGTGGATTTCGTTGTTGTTTTGTTTGGTTTGGTTTTTGTGACTCTGCTAATTTATTTTAACAATTTAAAAGTTTTGTGTTAAGCCCGATTCACTTTGGTTATGCCTGTACTGCAGGGTAGTCATTCTGGGCGCAGTTCCCAGCCTCCAGGCCCTTGCCGTGCGGTGCCTGTGTGGTGTGGGTGCATCCCAGTGATGTGCGTGTGCATCATCCCCCTGAGGACCTGGTTTCTTCCGGGAAGTCATCTGTGCTCAGGAGCAGTAATGGAACCTTGATGTGTTTTGGGTGAGTGGGAACCAGGTCTAGCAGACAAGTTGGGAAGTACACTTGGCTTGCAGTTGGCATGTTATCATGCAGAATAAAGAAAGCCTCTTGTTAAGATGCCTCCCGTTGGTTACCTTTGTGTTGTAGCTCTGAACTTGATGAAAACCAGTGTAGATGATTCTGGCACCTCAGGCAATGTTGAGTTCTGCCTCATAGCTCTGGAAAGTCTGGGAAGGTAGTATTTTCTTCTGTCAGACCAACTGGTACAGTTGTAAAACTTAGACATTTTTCAGGTTTGTGGGCCCTTCTTCAGGCCTGAAATAGAAATGACAGTTTTCAAAACTAAATACAGGATGAGAGCAGTTGCTCAGAGTTTGAGATGGCACAGTTATAGATTGTGTTGAAAAAAAAAGTAGTTGGTAAGTGTGGAGGGAGGAGGGGAAGCTCACAAAATTTCCTGCATTTATCACGTGTATTTGGATTTGGTTTAGTGCAATTTATATTGTGAGTCTCAGCTGGCCATGGCTTTGCTGTGGTAGTTCATGTTCCAAGATCTAAGTCCACTGGAGGAGGGAGAGTGCTGTTGTAACACTGAACCCGTAAGGTGATGTTTTGGTCCTTCTCCACAGCTGTGTGAGTCATAAACCAGGAACCTGTCCCTTCCCTCAGCCCTCTCCAGCCCAGAGTCATCTCTCACTGTGTGGGTCAAGCTGGGCTGGAGACCTTATAGAGATGATTTAGTATCTCCTGCTGGACTGCCTGTGTTGTTGGACGGATGTATCATGTCCAGCCAGTTCAGCAGTTGGGAGCAGCGTGCCTGGTGCTGCATGGTGAGGATGCCCAGCAAACTCTTGTGGTGATGTGCTGCAGGCAGGGCAGGTGGCTCCTAAATAGGAGCTCAGCAAACAGGTGCAGTATGTGCAATGTTCGGCCTCCTTAAATGCAGGGTATCTCTCTTCCTCTCTGTAATGATCTCTCTTCCTCAAAAAACCTCTGCTGTAGGTACCTTCTACAAAGTCTTTTCATTTGGCTTTGGCATGTGGTAATTCAGTTTATAATTGCCTACATCAGCTGCTTTGGGCAATCTTCCACCTTTGTGCTACAGTGGCAGCAGCAGCAACAGAAGGTTTCTCACAAACTGCTTATGCAGATAGGACTTAGGTGCAGAGCCGAAATACTAGGAAAAAGTAAGTGTATTTTTGCTCCACTTACAATGGGTATTTGAGCAGTGTGAGCTTGTCTGTATGAATGTTTTATGAAAAGCGCAGTATTTTAGCAAATTTGCATTATAAAGACAGCATGTAAGGTACCAGGTTAATGAGTCTGAGGCAGTAAAGTGCTTAGAATAAACACTACATTTGACTGTTTTTTCCTACAAAGTGTATTAATTTGCAGAAACTTGAAGCTGAAAACTGTTTGAGTCTTTGCAAACTACTTCTTTCTTATTCTTCATGATAAAAGTGCTTTATGGTGAGATCTCCATTTCAGAGATGGAGCTCAGATACATCAGTCTGTCCATTTTCCTGACCATGCAGCATCCCAGAATCCTTTCCACACTCTACATGCTCTTTCTGATTCTCAGTTCCTGAAAAAAAGTGCACCGTTTCATTTAGGAGACTGTCACAGTCAAATATCATGGAGTTTGTTCTCAAGAAATAACACCCTTTAGTGTGAAATTTCCCTCTGCAATTTATTTTTATGTCCCTTTTATACCACCTCAAATACTTTATCATCTTTCTAGGTGTTTCTGTTATTCTGGTGTTTGCTGGCTGTCGCCTTGTCCTTCCCACGTTGGTCTGTACACTCTGCCAGTTCGTCTCTTGCCGCATGAAGAGTAAGTGGGAAAGGTCTGATAATAACAGAGATAAAGGTAAAATACAGGGTGCAGATTACCGAATAACTTTATATAACTTCCCTTTCATAATCTAGGTAAGGTTTGAGACCTGATTTAGGTTTTGTTTTGAATCAAAATTCACATGCAGTCGTTTAGGGCAGTAATTTCGAGTAATGTGTGTGCGGTGGGTGGTAACGTGCTCCTGCACGTCCCCATGAAAGTAAGCGGCTTTAGCAGTGAGCAATCGCCGTGCAAGTACCATCTTGTGCCTGGTTAGGCACCCAGCGAACTGCATTCACTGCTAATTTCACAGAGAATACATGGGAAAGCTTCACAATTAGCAGTTTGCTCATTTATTGCTCCTCATATTTATGCCTCCATTACTGCTGCAAGCATAATCTGACAGGGGCTGAGGTTGAAAGGTAATGCCATTGATTTCCATGGGTGTTAAAGACCCCGTGCAGGCAGCGTTCATTGATCGTAGTCCTTGTCCCTGTGTACCAGCACTGTTCAGCTTCTTATTCAAGGAAGACATGAAAAGTGGCTAAAGGTGATCTGATAGGAGGTGGGGATGGGCTCATCCTCCCCAGTCTTACTCTTGTCCTCTGGATTTCATCCCCTGCAGCTGCCAGCTCCCACCTCATACTTTGTCCTGGCCTTGGGGCTTCACCAGTCCTTCCATGAGCAGATTCAACTCCCTCACTCAGCAAGGAAAAATACCTTTGTGTTCTATCCTCCTTCTTTTTTGTGATAGCAGCAGATGACCAGTGCCAGCAGCACTGTGGGCAGGGGAGATTGCAGAAATGTGACATTTCTCACAGGGTCTGAGCTGCCCTGGAAGGATGCATGAAGGTCTGCAGGCTGAAGATGGTTGGAGAAAGGCTGTTGATTGGATGCATTTGCCAAGGAGAGTTGTTGACCTGACCTGGCATCCCAGCATGGATTGCAGGATGGTGAGCAGCAGGCTCATTGCTGGCTCCATTATTGCTCCCATCAATGGTTGGGTGTTGGACCCCTCCTTGTACTGATTTCTTCTTCCAGCATCCTTTCTTCCTCAGATTTTGTCTGAATGCATCAGTGCCAACTGTTAGGAAATATATAAATGTATACGTTGCATACAAAGAGATATGAGTTTTTTTCATCTTGAGAACAGATGTCTTAGGGGAGGCTTATCACCACGTTCCAGTATTTAAAGGGTCGCTACAGAGAGGATGGAGACTCATTTTTTGCAAGGAGTCAAATGGAAAAGACAAGGGGTAATGGATGAGATTTTGATTGGACAGAAGAGAAAATTTTTTCACAGTGAGATCATCCTTTGGATTAATCTCCCCAGGGAAGTGATGGATACCCCAGAATAGGACACTGATAAGATCCGGCTGGGCAGAGTGCTGGGCCATCTTGTGTAGACTATGAAAGGTTGGACCAGATGATCCTTAATGTCTCTTCCAATCTGTTATTCTTTGATTCTGTGATATAATCAGTAGAGAGAACATTATGAAGCTCTATTACAAATAATTGCTGCGTACATGAGAAATAAAGGTGAGTTTAGTGCTAATTGTGTTGCATATTGAAAGGGCACTTGGTCATCAGTGCAAGCATGCGTGTCCCCATCCTGATCACTCTTCTGGCCTCTGGCTTCAGCACCCCCATTCCTTCAGTAGTTTTACGCCCCACCTGTGGAAATGAGCCCTGTGCGTGACCTGCTTGGTGCCACCTCCCTTGTGCAAAGCCTTCCAAGCACTTTGAGGGTTTGATCTTTGTCTCCGTGTGCCATTTGCTCACTGGAAAATAGTTTCTGTGGCAGGACTAGCTCTTTCCCCATTCTGAGATCTAAACAATAAAAACCTTGGTACAAGCTGATCTTTCTCCTCTGGCCTCTCTATGCCTGTGCTTGGCAGTCTTGATAGGCTATATCCCTGATTGAGCCTTCATTACGCCGTTAATGAGATGTGAAGAGCTTGCTGCAGCCAGCACGGTAATACGAGACCACCAGCTGCTTTGATTGCAGTTTTTTGATACCTGAAGTCTTGGGTATGAATTACAGATGACAGGATTTTCTTAGTTGGCTATGTATGTCACTCACACACAAGTACTGCATGTGCATGTCTCACTCCAAAATCTGTGTGCGTGTTTTTTCATGTAGGATCTTTGCATTTCATTAAGGGATAGGAATGCCATAAATTCATTCCATATTCATGCCTTGAGTAACGAGGAAGGTTAAGGGATGAAAACTAATCATGGAGTTTGGCTGAAAGATTTCTAAACAAATTTACAGAGGGGTTTTGGAGAGAAACCTGCAGTTTGTTAGAGCCATCAGGGGGATAAATTTGAGTGAAAGCATAAGCTGAATCATGTGAATACATTTTTATAGCATTTGTGGATGTTTTAGGAATTTTCCAAAGGATTGGGTTATCAATATAAACACTCCCTATAGGAAAATTTGTGTCATTTTTGTCAGAAGTCTTGGTCGAAAAGTGCCCCAGAGTAATGGATACTGGGGTCAGGAAAAGATACTGGAAATTTGGGTTCAGGTTCCTGAGCCAAGTGAAGAAGACCCATCTGTTAAACCTTACTTGGCCGTGTTGCCTGTGAATGAATGCCCTTAGCACCTGGCTGACCAGCCTGGCTGTCCTGTTGTCCCCCTCCTACCCCAACTGTTTTAGAGGAGAAAGTCTCTTTGTGTCTTTCTCTGTCTCCTTCTACTTTTTCTTTTTCTTTTTCTTTTTCTTTTTCTTTTTCTTTTTCTTTTTCTTTTTCCTTTTCTTTTTCTTTTTCTTTTTCTTTTTCTTTTTCTTTTCTTCTTTTTCTTTTTCTTTTCTTCTTCTTTTTGTTTGTTTGATAAAATTCTGGTCTGGAATGGGGAATGTTTTTTAAATCCTGAAAGCTTTTCCAGGCTTGAATTTTTTTTGCCTGCCTTGTTGTGACTGCAGTGGGCAACGTGTCTTTTCTGTCTTGAATTTCTCCAATAAAAGCATGATGGAAAATGAGCTTTATTTTCAGTTTGAGTAGTGTAAAAGCTTTACATTGCTCTTTGATGGGTCTAACCAGCCGCTTGAGGCCTCATCCTCCCTTGATTGAGGAAAAAAAGGCAAAAAGCTGCTTTTTCCTCTGTCTGCTTCAGCTGGCTGCTGGCCATGGGCTCTTTGGAGAAGGAGGTGGCAGCAGGGCTGTGACTCTGGCTTGGAGAGCTTGAACGTGTGGAACGGGGGCTCTGGTGTGTCATTCTGTGTGAGATAATTGGCATGTGCATGCTGTGGCATAGATCCTGCTTTTCAGGGGAGCCAGGAGAAGCAGTCAGCCCCAGCCGGTTTTTTGATCCATTGTTTTCTGTTGTTTTGACGGGAAGTCCAGGTTTGCTGTCCCCTGCTCTAGGCTTAGGCTTAAGGAGCACAGAGCTGGGCACGCAGGGAGAAGAGGAGAAGCTCAGCTGGGGCTTCAGAAATGGGCCTTTTTCTGTAACTAAATAACAGAATTGCATAAACAGTTGTTCCCCAAATACTAAGGGAGGGTTGTGTTTCATGGTTGGCTTAGATGCCTCAGCATTTGTAGGTGCCAGTCTAAGGTTTTCCTTCTCTTGGGGCTTCTTTTCAAGGTTCTCTCCTCTCTGCACTCCCAAGCATCTGAAAAGATGCTGGTTCTCTGCATGGGAGATACTTTCAGGGGCATTTACAATTGCTCCTGTCTTTCTGGGGGTCAATTCTCAAGGAATCTGTGGAAGTGTAACCATCTAAAGGATCACTATCCTGCTCTTAAACCTTGGTTGAAATAGAATCATAGAGTCACAGAATGGTTTGGGTTGGAGGGGGCCTTTAAAGGTCATTAGTCAAACCCCCCCTGCAGTGAGAAGGGACAACTTCAACAAGATCAGGTTGCCCCAAGCCCTGTCCAACCTGACCTTGGATGTTTCCAGGCATGGGACATCCACCACCCTTTCCAGGGCAACCTGTTCCAGTGTTTTACCACCCTCAGCCTCATAGACTGAAGACTAGAACGAGACCTAGGGAGGTGGTGTTCTGTGGTGATAACTCAGACACCTTCAGGCACTCTGGAAACCTGGCTAAAAGAACTCCCTGCTGGTATAAGAATTATTTGATCCTTTCCTGCACCTGCCAGAACTGAAGCCCAGTAACGCTCACAGTTATTTGGGTAGGTGGCCCCTTTGCAGAAGAAACAGACATTCCTGCCCTGCCCTTCTGCCAAAAAGGAAGAAAAGTCACCAGAAAACTCAAGTGAAAACTGAAATTTTTCTTTAGAGAACTGTGGAAAGTGAAATGTGCGGAGGCTACAGAAAGGACACTAAATTTGCAGGCAAAGCTGACCGCTGAGGGGGATGTTATCCAAGCAATTCATCACAGTATCTGAAATGTCAGGAGTGGAGGCCTGGGTTCAGTTCAGGGAGTCTCCATGGTCTCAGTTGTTATTGAGAATAAAGACTTATTAACCCAGGTCAAGGAGCCACAAAACGTGCCCTTGGAAGAAGGAAATACAGCACGGAGAGATTTGCAAGGCTTAGCTACTTTGGGTTTAACACGATGGGTAATAAATCCATGTATGGTGCTGTGGTGGTTCCCGACCACTTGGGTTCGTCTGAAAAAGCTAAAATAATCCTCTGTTTAGCACTTTATTTTCTCGTGGTACAGGTTCAGCTGGTAAAAACGGTACCTGGAAACTGAAAATCCACCGAAGTAAACCCTTTAAATGGAGTGCTTTCTGCAAGGCTTTAATGTTTTTGTGCAGCAGTTGTGTTGTTTTGCTTTTGTTCGGTAGCTTTGAATTTAGTTTCAAAAATGAATTCCTGTATCCTCTTAATGATTAACTTCATCACACCCCTAAACACTTCATCTGTTTTGTTTCTTGGTCTTAAATCCGTGGGACTGTCACAGCAGGCAGGGTGCATGGGCTGGACTGCGACTTGTGTAGATGACCCTTGTAATTAGGGATTTCAGCTGTGGCACCGCAGTCTGGGGATGAAAACAGCCCTGAGTTTAGCCTTGTAGAATTGTAGTTTGACATTTTTACTTTGCTAAATGCTTTCATAACTAAAAGGGATGTATTATCCAATAGAGGAAGAATATTAATGTTGACACTGCTGGCAATTAAAAACAATCCTGGAAACTGAATTTTACTACTCCTGATTGCTTTTGAAATAATTTGTTTTTCAATGTTACTTTAGGATTGGTTCATTTATTAGGTCTTTTTTTCTTGTGTGACAATGAGATAATTGCTATTTATTTTTTATCCTGCAAGCAATTATAATCAAAGCAGCCAAATATAGAGTCTACTTTGACCTGGAATCAGAGTGACCTGTCAACATGAGGCTACTGTAGTCTTCAGCTTTTCAATTTAATTTTATTTCATAGGCACTCACCAGAATGCATTCAGCAGGGCTGAAAAAATTGTGGGTAGAGTTTTCGGTATTAATTAATTACAGTGGTGTAGAGCCGAAGAAGTGGGCAGATAAGAACCTCTTTGGGTTGGTTATTAATAGCAAAAATTGTGATCTTTTATCTAGGGTTGGGTGGACTGTGTTGGGCCAATGTCCCAAGCGGTCAGAGGAGGAGATGCTGGTAGGCTGCCAAGGGAGGGGTGCTGCAAATTAAAGGAAAATTGCAAACAGTTGCCTCTAGGGAGTTGCTGCAGCCAAGTTTTGCTAAAAGGAAGCAAAAGATACTTTATTTTTGAAGTTAGCAGTTTGAAGGTAAGGCTCAGCTTTCATATTGAAACATACATGTACACCTAAGATTGTAGAAGTTGTTTTCTGTTATGAAAGACCTGGACATCTACAACTGTGTAGTAGGAATAAGGGAATGAATATGAAATAAGAGTGAGTAAATAATGTTGAGTAGTACCTGGAAAGAAATTTGGAGCAAGGAGCAAGGCTCTTGAGACAGGTACAAACACAGAAGCCAGAAGTAAACAGCTGTGCAGGGGGTGGAAGGGTACCATTTTTCAGCAAACTCACTACTTACATGCCATGTTTGATTTAGTTACAGTGGGGAAGCCACTGTGTGCTCACAGATGGGAAGGAAGTAAAATAGTGCTCTGTGACCAAATCCTTAACACTAGTGTGGGATCAGGGCAAATGGCTGATTTTGGAAGTTATGCTTAATGGTTCTTAGTAATTTCCGGCTAAAAGTGAAAAATGCAAATCCACAATACCATCGAAGTCATGTATTGAAATGCAGCAGCATCTTCTCAACATGAAATGGTGTCACTGGTGGCAGTATTGTATTCTGGCAGTGGTTTCTGTTAAATAAAGTATACTTCAGTGAGAAGTTGCTTTTCCGTGAAATCTCTCCTCACTTTAAGCCAGAGTTTTTTGCACTCACTGGGAGCACCGGTTTTGTGTCTCATGGCTCTGTAGCTGCTGCAGGACTACCACAAAGCTCCTGTGCCAAGTTCTTTCCCAAGAGCAAAGACAAAATGCCTTTTTTATACTGCACTGTTTGGATTTGGCCTCCAGTTTGAGACAGAGCAGGTGTGTTGGGATGTTGTGGGTGCTGTTGGTTGAGGTTAAGAAGTGTATTGCCTTACTGGCTCATCCCCCTGCTATCTGCTGGCATCGGTGCACGTGTAGTTGCCTCCCTCACGTGGGTCTGTCAAAAATGGCACAGGCTCATGCAGGCTTTTTTAATAGCAGGGTTATTTTGATGCATTGTATGTTAGGGAATGACACCTTGGCAGGTGCAGTGGAAGGTGGGGGGGAGGCAGAAGGAAGGGGAACGGCTGAGTCAGGGGGGAAGGAACCAGCTCCCCCAGTTCAGCTAGGGTTGGAGGAGCATTTCAGAGCATGTCTTTGCAGCAGCAAAGAATGTGTATTTTGGAGGCTGAGTGGCATTCATGCTTGTGCTGAGGTTCTGGTGCTGGAAAGGTTTTACAATCCATCAGTGACTTGGAATGGGCAATTTCAGATATGCTGTTGCCCAAGGTCACTTTATATGCAGGGTCTTTTTAGAGAGTAAGGTTGATGCTCAAAAGTTCAGCTCCAGAAATGCAACATTTAGAAATCTGGGAGCAGCGAAGAAGTTTGGTTTAACAAGGTGGGGAGGGAATTCAAAAAAGTATGCTGAATTCTCTTCGCAAAAAGTCTCCTTTTAAATTTTAAGTTTATTGCTTTATCTTGACTTTCAGAAAACCTGCATGAAACTTCCTTGCCTTTGAAAGCTTGATAAAACTCTTGAAGTACTTTGACTGAAACAGAAAATTTAATAGTGAGGCATTTTGAACACCGAACGATGTTTGTGGGCAGGTAATTTAAACAGGTACTAATATGAAACAGTGTTGTACTTGAAAGGCTACAACCGGTGTACACACATAAATGGGGTGGAATATCACTGGGAGCAATAAAATCTAGGGATGCTTCATACTTCTTTCATTGCAAACAATTTTTATGGTATGGCCTGTGAAGCAATTGAAATGCAGAGAGCTGGCACATCACTAGATTGATAATTCCTCCTGCTACTTACAGCGTATTCTCAGTACAGATGTCCCCAATTCTTTCTTTCTATCACATTAAAGTTTCTTGTCTGCTTCAATTTCATGCCTGCCTCAAACGTAGCATTTTTCAAAATTGTCCCTCCAATTTATTTTTTTTCCTCTTTAAAAGTTTATATCAGATGAAACCTAACTGCTAGTTTTTATCCCAAGGTTTACACTTAAATTTTTAACAAGCTCATTTTTAAGATTGGTCTTCCATGAGAGAGCACTTGGCTGATCCATCAATAATTATGTAGTAATAAAGCAACTGTGTAAAAACAGCACCTTCGTGCTGAACAGATTGGTTTGCAGAGCCACTGACAAAGATGAATGTTTATTACAATTTACTGCTTTTGGTTCTGCAGATGCAATAGAGCTATTTTCTTTTTGGCTTAAGTGTCATGAAAAGTAATTTCCAATTGTGGAATCTTTATGATAATAAGGATGTATAACTAGGAGAGCCCAGACTGACTTTCAAATACCAGCATGAGTTTGCAATGCCAGTAATTTAGAAAAAAAAATAATCAGAGAACATTTTTTATTTCATTTCATTGCTGAAATTTTTTTTAAAGCAATCACTGGGACAGAACACTCAAGGAATCCTACACTGTCATGTAGGATGCTTCTTCTGAATTAATTGCTATAATATTAATTGTTGATTCTTCAAAAATTGGCAAGTTTCCTCATTCTCTTTGCTGCATCCAAAGATTTCTACTGTTGATTTTACTACAGCATGAAGAAAATGTAATGTCTAAAATTAACACAAAAGCCTGAAATTGTTGTTCTTGTTTCCATTATTTTTTAAGTGCCAGCTTTCATAAGGCTGTGATTTAGATGACTTGTATTGTTCAAATCTGTCCTCTCCTTTTAGGCAAAATGCAGAATAACATATTCTGTAAGTTTTTAAGGCCAGTAGACGCGTCATTTCGGTCAGCCAAGCCGGCTGATTGCAGTGTCACCACGGTGATGATATTGTCTCTTGCTAGCAGCTGAGTAACACCTTGAGAATTAAACTTTTGTGGATGCAGATGTTGGGATCTGTGCCTCTGCAGCCTCCGGCACAGCCTCTGGGTGCTCCTTTGCTGAATGTGCCCCCCGTGATGCCGGGGTACGGATGTCTTGGCTCAGCCACGCTGGTGCCTGTCAGTGGTGTCAGAGCTATAAGGTGCTTTCATCGACTTTCAAACCTCTTCTGGACAAAGGCCAAAATTCCTGGGTTCTTTCCCATTGCTGCCAGAAATAGTGACTTGGCCTTATGTTGGGTCTGTTACTCCCAGTTTGGATGGAGGGGTGCAGGTGGTCCTGCTCCCAAAAGGCCCTTGAGTGGCAAAGCTCCGGCTTCATCCCCTCAGTCCCTGGGGGCGATGACAGAGCCGAGCTCCACGTGCCTGGTTTGAGCTGTTCCACAGACCAGTTTGCTGCCCTCAAGCCTATGTGGCAACTTGTAGCTACGTCAGCAAACGCTTTCAACACGGATCATTCATTTCAGCTGGCAATTGCTGACAGTAATGTTCCTTTGCTTGGCTTTATTTTAGCATTTAATGATTTTTATGGTGGTTTTGATGGCGTGAAGGGAATTGCATGGGAGTGTTTTGTCTGGACTTTAGAATTCTCGGCTTTATCTTGCTAGCAAGATTTAAAATCTTACTCCTTCAGGAGACAGGGCTTTTGTCTGTGCACCTTGCAAGCTCTTCCCTCAACGATCCCTTCTGTCAGCTCATTATCCTGGGCTTATTTCACGGCACAGTTCATGATGCTAAAGTTTGCTGTGGAATGAGTTTGCCTAGTTAAAACTAGCATAAGGAACACTCCATCTATTCTTACCTAAAGAAGTAAAAGAGATAAAATATAAATAAACGTCTCTTCCATAGAGGAGGAAGGTAGATCTGAATTTGAAATCATTGGGTAGATCTGGTGGGATTTTGTAATGAAATAGGAAAATGTTATGCAGAACTTACTTTCAGAAGATAACTTTGGTTTTATTAATTCAAAATAAACTTTCCTGATTTCACAGTAATCAATATTACCTGTGGTGTTGAATGTGTTTAAATGAATTGGTGCAAGAAAAGTACATCACTCTCTCCCAGTGGGCTGTGGGCATGTGGTTGTGTTCCTGAGAGTGGGTGCCATAATACTGTATGTTATGGAGAACCTGGATTCAGCTGCAGGAAAGCATCATTATTCAATTAATTAAGGAAGAACAACCCTGATACTATGCCATATGCTGTACAATAAAATGGCTGCATGGCAGGAAGAGCCATGAATCCTTTCAGTGTGTGCGAGACTGAGACATGATTTGTGACTTTCTGCCTCTGCAATACCGTGTTAAGTAGAGGCCTAATATATTTAAATAAAGAATTAATAACATGTGGATGTAGGACCTTATCTTTTCCAGTGAGTTCTTTGAAATGCTTACCTGGTTTTTGAGACTTAGTAAAATCTTTCCAAAGTCTTTGCTTTGCTCTGCATCTAATCAACGTTTAAGCAGGGCCCTTTGTGTGCCTGTAACCTGGAGAGGATGGCCAGATTGAGGAGAAACTGTAAAATCAGCAATGCAGAACTTAGCTAAAATGACATATGAAGTATAGTCCTGTTAGTATATAAACTTTATATACAAGTCAGATGTTGAGATTAATCATAAGGACAGGTTGCACAAGCAGATGGCTGGCCTTTCTGATAGCCATTAGCTCGAAAGGCTGGCTTTGAAACAGGCTCCGTGCTTTATAGGTGAATCATGCTGCTGGGCTTTGTTGGGAAAAGGTTATTTCTCCAACTCCACCAAAACCTCCTGTGCACGGAAGTGCCTTTTGCCACTGTTGCTGGAGGATAAGACAAATTATTCTCCAGGAACTTTTCCACAACTTTCTTCTTCTGGAGAGTTGTGGTGTCAGACGGCATTCCAGTGCTGTAATGGATGGATCTCAAGCATATGGAGTACACATGCTAATTGTGCTGTGCTTATGGATCAGTCTGTCCAAATGCCAAGGCCTCAGAGCTGCTGCAGGCAAAATGTTAAAATCCTTCTCATCTGTCTACTGTGCATCTGGGAAAGGTTCATTGCAGTCACTAAAGCATGGGGGAGACGAGGAGGAGGTGAAGGACGGAGCCCACGCGCGTCCTGAGGAGTTTGCTGCAGAGCTGTGCTGTCTGCAGCAGCGTGTGCTGCAGCGTGGCCAGATAACCGAGGGAGCTTGCTGTGCTCCTCTGGCACCTGGAGCCACCCAGGCAGTGCCTGTACTTTGGACTGCAGAGATCCTTGTATCCTTCATATATATAGTTACCTGAATGGACACAAAACTGCCTTGGTCCCTGGGGCAGGGCTCCTTCGAGAGCTCTGTTTGGTCTAGAGCAAGATAGAGACGTACTTTATCACCTTCATATTTCTCAGCCATTAGGCATGGTCAGAAACAAAAAGATGGCACTTCATCTAACAAGAAACAGTGCAAGCATTGTGATTTTTATTTAAAAATATGGTTTGTGCTGGCTGCACGGCTCTGTTGCTTAATGGACTGATGCTCTCAACACAGATCTGCATTTCTGTAGCTACCACCTTTTGAGAATTCAAACCAAATATCTCCTACTTCCATGTTTGTAAACCCCCACTGGTGGTCCTGATCACTGAACCAGTCAGGATCTTACGTGTCCTTTCTCTCTGCTCTATGTCTGATAGTCCTGGCAGTGTGAAACTCTGCCTGGTACCTGCTCTGAGTCCAGCCTCCATCCACCTCAGAGGCTTTTCCTTTGGGCCAGGTTCCCACCTTGCTTTTGATAGGGGAGCTTCTGCTCTTGCCTGTTGTTCTATTTAATAATAAGAATAAATTTTTACCTTTTCTTTCCTCTCCCCTTCTCTGTAATTCCCTGCTTGCTATTTCTGATTAGCAGTGAAGGAAAGAAGAAGCTGGGTAACAAAATGAGAAATTTCTTACCTAATAATTTTCTTTCAGTTAACAGCTTCTCACCATTCAGCCCGCCCGGACAGTGTGGTAAATGGCCAGGACACAAATTGATTTTTTTCTCTAAATAAAGACTTGGGTATATAATTTTGTGCTCTATATTTTGATGTTGTCTTAATGCTAATAATTTTCTGGTGAAGCATTTCTGTAGTCTGGGTGGCTTCTGGTGGCTGGTGCTGAGCTTGTCGCCAGATCTACCATAGACGAGCCTGAACCTCAAAGAGGGGGGTAGGAATCAGCCCACCTTTGCTGAGAGATGGTAAGGGTGACTAGAAGAAAGTTGTAAGTGCAAAGTTCAACTTGTTTCACTTTCTTGCTCATCTGGGTGAGTTATTTTGGTGGCTGTTTTTGACCTGGAGCAGCTCTTTGATGCAGTTTGTGTTGGAAGGGACCTAAAGATCATCTAGTTCAGCCTCCTTGCCATGGTCTGGAATGACACTCACTAGATCAGGTTGTGCATGTTGTATATTTATATGGCTGTATACCTTTAAATTTTTTTCCTGGTGGGACAGAAATTGATTCATAATTTTAAAAAAATTTATAATAGTCTATTATAAATAAAAAATAATTTATAATAGAGCAAAATTCTAGGATTTGCTTTTAAGTTCTCTGTAGTGCAGAGCTCACCACTGCGTTTTATTTGGTGGGGGGGGTTACAGGAGGAGATTTACTTTTCAATAAAACGTGCTGGGGTGGCTGAGCACTGGCCAGACAAGGATCCTGGGCTTGCAGGGATGGACAGCAGAGCATTTAGCGCCCACAGCAAGACCTGGCGAGTTGCAGAAATGATGCTTCAGCACTTACACATTAAGCCAGCTGTTCCCTTTGCGGCTGGCTCGGGTGTAAAGTGCTCTTGCTGTTTTACATAGTGGTCTGGCAGTGTGGGGAAAGTGAGCTGGAGTGGGATCTGAGCCTGGCTGCTTTTGCTGTCAGCTCTCCAGGGTGTTGGACTGCCCTTGCCCTCTGCCAGAGATAAGGGCAGTGCTCTGCCCTTGTGGAGTTTGGAGAGGGGAACTGATTGAGATGCTGATCAGTTCTTCTCCTTGGCCTCTCCCTTTGTATAAACTGTTACTCTTGGATCCCCCTGCGCAGATTTAAAAAAAAGCAGAAAATACAGGCCAGAAGGCACCAAAAAGAATGGAGGCTGGGGGAAGGGAAAGGGGAGAAAAGATGCCAAGAACAGCATAAAAAGGCAAAGGAGGAAAATACAGCAGGGAATTGATGATCGGCTGGAAAAGCACAATAAGTAGGAAAAATCTGTCTTTATAGTTTCCATTTTAAAAAGATTTAAGTCCGTAACTGTTCAGGAAGGAGGGGGTGAATGTATGAATGTAGGCTGAGGTGTGAGTGTGTGGCACCTTCGGCGCTGGCGCCGTGGTCGGTCTCGGCATTGCTGGGTGCAGAAATCACAGGCTGGAGAAGACTTGTGTCTATGCATGGGAGCTCTTACCATTTCCAGGGTTTGGCACTGAAAAATGTCATTTGCAGTAGTTAGGCAGTATGTTTCTGGATGACTATTGGTCAGTTCGATTATTGGTTATTGGTTCCATCAGCAAAAGATAATTCTTTTGATACTGTTCAGAGCAGCCGTTCTCTGAGCACTCAGTCATGGCAGCGGGGTTGCGAGCTCAGAAAAGAACGACAGATTGCAACAACTAGGTTGCATAAACCATGCTCTTTTTCATTATTTTCCAAAGGTGTTGGGGGAACATTAACTTTATTCCAGAAGAAGAACATCTGCTGCTGGTTTTGAGGACAGTGTCAAGATGTTCTTCAGTTCAAAAGCCTAATTTTCAGCTGTATTTATTTTGGGAGGTTGAAAGGGTTTTTTTCTTAAGGGTTTTTTATATTGCTATGTAGTTCAATGAACATGAGCTTACCTTTTAAAAGAAAATTCTTCAGAATCAGAGGGGTTTTGTTTATTGCTGGACTGGTTTTGTAGTACCTGCTTTAGAAAAATATATATTGCAGGAAGATTTCTGGAAAGAATGAAGAGATTAACTGTTTCTCTGAAGTATTAAGTTTAAGTTAACAAGTTTCCATGTCTGTTGGATGAGTGATATAACCCCTAACTGGATATAAAATATGAGGATGTGGTTTGGTTAGATCCCCTGTGGACTATGAGGTGAAACAATAGCATTTGTTTCAGCATGGACGTGCTCTCCATATATGAGGAAAGCAGCAGTGTTGGTGGTTAGGTGATTTTTTTTTTTTTTTTCAAAATGGAAATGTAATTTATTAAAAATATGTTCACTATCTAATAAAAGTTCTGTGAGAGTGATTGACTGCAGGAGAAGCTTTTCTCATAATTTATTCCCATATATCATTAAGCACACAAATTTGAAATTCCATTCCTGTGATGGGGTAATTGTTCTGTGACCACTGTAGGAAGGTGGCTGGTGGGGGAAGACTGTCGGGTGTCACTCAGCTGTGCAGGACAGACAGAGCATCTGGAGCTTGAGTCTCAGTATGGGGAAATGGACACAGGCATTTAATAAAGTCCCAATGTTGTAGGAAAATCTGCCTACAGCAGATGGGCCCAATGCAGTGACTGCAGACTGGCTGCCCTGGCTGTTACTCTGCTTTGCTTTGTGAGAAAGGTCTGTTTTCAGTAGACAGGAGTGAGGAAATAGCTGATGAGCTTGTACATCCCTGCTTTGGTACAGGCTGACCTTGCACAGCTGCAATAATGGAGTATGTGGAATTAATTTTTTTTTATTAAATTGTGCCTTTTCCCTCTTTGCTTTCATTTGCACCATATTGGGCTTTGCCTCTACCCTTCTTACAGTCCAAATGCAAGGAGCTGGCCAGTGGGCACTTTGCAGAGGCAGGGCTGTGTGCCCTGGCACTGCTGGGCAGCCCGGCGCCGGCCGGCAGTGCTTCCCACCATCCCTCGTCGGCAGGAATGAATGTTTCTGGGAAGACGGGGCCTCGCTCTGTGTGTTGTGATGTGATTGCTTTCTCTGAGGAACTGGCAGGCTGGAAACTTGGCTTTGGCTGGAGAGGACCCCTTAACCTTGCCTTGGCAGAAGGAAATAATAAAGTGACAGACTTCATTTATCTTTATGCTGTGTGCATGGCCTCGTGTGCTCCGTACACCATCAGACCTAAATCCTGGTGTCGATTTGGCACTGTGAAAGAGTAGGCTGTAATTTTCAAGGTGGCTCCAGGTACAATAAAATAAAAAACATTTTCTCTTAAATATGAGCATACATGTCATGTGTTTTGTGACCTTATTTTGTCAGTAAGTGCAATTAATTTTGCTCTGTCCTTACGTTTTGTTTTTGTGGAATACTTCTATGACAGCTCATGATCACGCTGCTGAAAGTGAGTGGGGAGAACTGGAGCCCTTGGCAGCTGCAGGGTGCATGCTGTGGGATGAGAGCATGGCAGGGCGGGCTGGGATTGCACAAAGAGGTGCCTTACCTGGAGCAGTGGGGTTGGCAACAGCTTAAAACAGCCAAGATTGCCTTCCAGCCTGCTCCCGAGGGAGGCTCCTGCCCTGTATTAGTGAAACTCGCAGTGTTCTCTGCTCATATGGCCCCACAGGCTCTGCTCACGCCTTGATGTGTGGTGTGTTCGTTTGCACACCCATCGATCCTTGTACTTCATCCTGTGCTGCTGCTGCTGCTGCTGCGGCATTTTCGCATCCATTTCTCTTCCCTGCCCAGTCCCTACAGCACGATCACCACGGCACTTTGTCTGCCTGGCACTGCTCCCATCCCAGTTACCCACCCTTAATGACTGCTCCCTTCACGCCCCTCGGTAAATCAGTTATCTCCCCCTGCAGATGGGTTCGTGTCCCCTCTGTTCAGCTAATCAATATCCTGGCATGCTTGTGCCTTTTTTGATACTAAGCCGCCGCCTTCCCTTCGCGCTCATTGCAGCTCCCCAAAGCGGCACCGGCATCGCTCATCAGTTTGGGCTGCTAAAGCATTTCTGCTCATTGGGTCCTTCCAATTGTCTGTGGGAGCTTTCTGTGGCTCCCATTGGATTTAATCTCTCCCTGGAGAGTAGCAATCAATCCCAGTGTTTCTGCTGCCCAGGGCCCAGGTTGTCTGGTTTGTTGCTTAAGGATTTTTGTAGCTGAAAATGCATCTCCCAGCTCTTTTCAGATTTTGTCATGTTCTAGCCCCAAAGTATTTTTTAAATACTGGGAGTGCTTGGTGTCTGGTGTTGTGCCAAAATAGGTGGAAAGGTTCTTTGTTTAAACTCTTTGACGGCTATGAAACAGTGTGATGAAGGATGTATTTGCTGCATAGGACCAGAGCAGCAAGTGCCTTCTGTTATATCTGCTCTAGAGGATTTCCTGGGAAGTGTTCAGCCTCCATTTCTGTCTGTAAGGAAATCCTCTTATCTGGGCAGAGCAATAAATAATGCTGCCTCCTGTAATAGAAACAGAAAAATACGTTCTTCACGTGGCTGTTTTTAAAAATGTGAGGTTTAAAATATATCTGGTGGAATGATTCTTCTGTAATAAATCCCCATAATAGTGTGTTATGTATACATTTAACTAGCTGCACAGAGGTAGGGAGAGGGTCAGAAGGTGTGTTAAAAGAGGGTTTAATGTGCGCTTAGTAATGACAAGAACAGTAAATAATCCTACAGGTTTACAAACCTAATCCCCAGTGTCTGATTGTAGCCCTCATGTCTACTGGAATTGGTTGGAAAGACGTTAAAAGGCTGTAAAGGGAGGGCTATGGAGGGAGTTTATTTTTAAATTTTTGGGGAGCTGGCTGGTTTTAAGTAGTATGAATGTAGCTGATTCAGTACCTTGATGGAAAGCTCTAGAAGTGCCCATCCTCCTCCACTTGCTACAGAGATGTTGGGTAAGGATGGAGTAGGCTCTTGCTCTAAGCTCTTCCTGATGATCCTTTCATTTAACAACTGGATTTAGAGGGAAGGGGAGGAGTGTTGTTGTTTTTAATGTCCAACTTATTTTTTCCTGTGCCCTGCAGTAAAGTGGTTGTTTTCCTTAACAGAAGAAATCCGTGATGTCTCAGAGCTGTGCCACGTGATGCTGCTGCTTTTAGATAAGCTCTTAAGAGGCTGGACCAGATGTTGGCCGCATCTGTGTTTTTATTTTGTCGAATATTTCATTTCGACCCTTTTATTAAAAGAGAAAATGATAATTTAGGAATCGCTTTGAAAACTTTAGCAGCTGGGAAGATCTTTCTGGTATATAAAAAAGCAACGGGTTTGCTTTCCATGCCCTGCAGTGAGCTGGTAGCATCAAGCAGATGGGTATTTGTGGCTGGTAGGGTCTATTCCTGTTGGAAACGATTGCCATGGAAATTTTCATGCCAAAATGGATGCATTTTATTTTGAATTGGCATTCTGTAATGAAACATGCATTTTTTTCCTCAGTGAAAGCATTAAACTAGAGATTTGAAGGCACCTTTGCTTCTGAAAAACCCATTTAATGAATGCCTATCGCCATGGCAGGAAAAAGGAAGATTTGCAGGCAGGGGGATATCCTGCAATTACTCCCTCTGCTGCTGTTATGGGGTCTAAGAAATGCTTATTACGTGGAACTTGCTTCTGGATTCTTCTCTGCAATTTAACAGTTGGAGAATGAGTTTTCTGTCCCTGTTGCTAATTGATCCAATGAGAAAAACTGGCACCTATTTCAGTAACAAGTTATATTTAAAATGACAAGTGAAATTGTTCATGGTGCCTGAAATTGCATCATTTTCAGTCTGGCATGTTAGGGCTATATAAGAGAACAGGCACCTACTGTACTGTGACATATTAAATTTTAAACCTCTGATCCAAAAATATAGCTGGGTATAGGAGGAGCAAGGTATATAATGATGAAAAGCAGTGGCAGCTTGATTTCAGTGGGATACTTTTATTGTTTTTAAGATGCTTTGGCAGTTTTTACAATAATAAATATTGGGATCAATTTTATGTAAAGTTGAGCAGTGAGTTGAGTATGTCCATCACCACTTCCAAGTTTTGGTTTCCTAACCTATGATTTTCAGAACTCACTAGTGATTTTCAAGGTTGGCTCCCTTTTTCTTTGTCTCTAATTCCAAGCCTGTGTGGACAGTGGACAGTTTAGTTTATCTGGTACAACGAATATGGAAGAAAAATAAATCCTTTATTCATGCAGGTAAACCAGACTGATTTTTTTTGCCCCAAAAAACCCTTGAGGAAACAAAAGGTAGATAACACAATGAAGGTGGAGCCCATCCCCCCTTTCTGTCCTACAACTTAGTGGTTAAAGTGCTACCCAGAGTATGGGAGACCCAGTTCAAGTCCCATTTTTGTATGAACTCCTTCCACCCTAGGAGCCAGGGTATTCTGGTCTGGACTCCCCTTGCACTCTGCTGTTGATCTGTTTTATTTTATGTGGTGGAACGTTTCTTGGACCCAGGTGGACCCTCTCTTGGGAAGGTGTCTCAGACACTGTACGACAGTATTTACTCCTTTCCTTGGTGAAAATTCAGCCATTTTTCTCACTAGAAGCTTCTCTCTCAGTTCCAGCAGGAGAGATGTGCACTACTATCTAGCAGAATACCCTGCACTCCCTCTCCACTCTTTGAATGATTATGCTTTGCTAAAAAAATTTCAGTCAGTTGCATTAAAAAGGCAGCAAACCACCGGGATGTATTTTGCCACCTTGCTTTTCCTCCTCATCCGGAAGCCAGGGAGTGCTTGGCCGTGTCCTGGGGGTGCACCCCTGCTTGGCTGGTAGCAGGGTGCCTGCGTGAGGAGCTGCTGGCACTGGTGCAGAAAGTTCTGCTCTTACAGCACTATGCAGAGATCAGACCAGAAGAAAAGCATATGTACTGATCAATTATGTACTTATTATAGAATGTTTTGCACTTCTAAAGTATTTTGGGGGAAAGGGGTTATAAAGTAAATCTGGTGCTTGGGACTAATGTGCAATTGATTTCTAAATGTAACAACAGTGAGAAATGTTCTTTAAAACCTTTTTGATCAAATTAGTGTCGCACTGTGACACGAAAAAACCACGCAGACCTCGCCAGGTGGGAAGCAAGAAAAAGAGAGAGCCCGGGGTAAAACCCCGAACTTTATTTTATATGTTCTTAAGAACCACCGTGGATTGGAGGGAGAAATTACCACCCCTCAATCACACTGGTCAAAGGAAAAATCCATCAAATGTCTCCGCCTAGAAGAATGGAATGAAAAACAATAAAGTACAGTTAACAAAACATGACCATGTTTACAGAAAGTGCGTGAGAACTTCTACTACAAAAGTAAAAACACAGAACAGTAGAAAAACCAGGGCGACAAATTAGCACCAGATTATCAGAATTGATAAAGTTGATATTACATTTATGAGACAATCTCAGGAAAAAAAATCAAAACATAATGTTACAGAGGGCCAGAGCACCTCTGTTACGAGGAAAGGCTGAGAAAACTGAAATTGTTCCGCCTGGAGAAGAGAAGGCTTTGGGGTGACCCATCTGCAGCCTTTCAGTACCTTAATGAGCTACAGAAGAGCTGGAGAGACCTCTTACAAGGACATGGAGTGACAGGACAGTGGGGAATGGCTTTAAACTGATAGAAGGTTTAGATTGGATACTAAAAGGAAATTCTTCACTGTGCAAGTGGTGAGACACTGGAATGTATTGCCTAGAGAAACTGTGGATGCCCCATTCCTGGAAGTGTTCAAAGCCAGGTTGGATGGGGCTTTGAGCAACCTGGTCTGGTGGAAGGTGTCCCTGCCCATAGCTGGGTGTTGGAGCTAGGTGATTTTTAAGGTCCCTTCCAACTCAAATCATTCTATGATTCTGTGCTGTTCCTTGTGACAGGACATTTTTGGGGGGTTAAAACCCGTTTTCCTTGTGACCTGGGGTGGAAAGTATAAAACTTTCTGTTGGTTGTTTAAGGTGGATTTTGAAAAGACATTTGTGAGTGCTCAGTGGCTGATTCCAGGGAATGTCTGTTGAGTTGAGCAGCCAGACCCTTTGTGCCACCTCAGGAAGCTCAGCCTTTATGCCTGACCTGACCAAAACCAGGTGTTTTGGTTTGTGTGGCAGCCCTGTGATTTCACGTACTTCAGGCAACTGGTTTAAGCCCCTGACTTTTGCCAAGCAGATCATTGTTTTATCTTCTGGAAATGCTGTTAATTCCAAGCTTTGCTTGACTTTACCGTTTGGTTGCAATAATCTCCATTGGATCCAAGAGCTGCTGCTGGCATCACCCTCCACTGATCCAGCACTGTGCAGGAGCACCAGCCTGGGGAATCAAACCACTCAAAGATCTTGGTTTATGGGGAGGCACATCCCCAGTACTGGGGAGTGGGAACTGTGAACATGCCAAGCTGTTCTGCACCATTTTTTTTTGGTATTGCAGATTGTTGAAACTTAATTTGTTTATATTTTTCTGCAAGTGAACTGGTGAGGTCATCTCTTGTTTGATCTTTATTAGATGTAATGGAGATGACCAAGAAGATTGCTTCATTCTCCAGCATAAGTCTTTGTTAAATAATTTGTTTTCTTCTCTACCTGGACTATATTAATAGTGTGTTACTATAGTTCTTTAATGTGATGTGGAAAATCAGGTTTTGCAGCTGTACACTGTGCCAGTCTCAAATTAAGCCTCAGTTCTGTGCTGTTACGCTTTTTAATGGGCGGAATATTTAAAAATTTGTTTTCAGAAGTCTTAATAACTACGAAACTAGCAAAATTGCAATGAAATTGTAATTACAGAAAGTCAAGAAGAAAGCCATGGTGTGACTGTCAGCAGTGGTCTGTGCTGCTTCCCTGAAAATAGAAAATATTTTCTAAGTCATAATTCAGAGATTATGTACTCTGACAGAGAAATTTTTGTTACGATGAAAGAAAAGTGATCATCTTTTTAGAATGGTTTCCCCAGCTTCCTGCCGAACATTTGTGGCTGTAAATTAAAATGAGTGATAAAAAGGCGACTGGAAGTCTCTGTCAGACTTTAAGCACTGATGAAGACTGTGCTGATTTCTGAATTTTAGATTAATCCAATGTGGTGAATTTGTGTGCGTGAAGTTCAGTATTGAAAATACTCAGCAACACATTAAACCTCCCAGATGAAGGCGGAAGGATGCAAATCTCTGAAGGACAGGCCTAAAGTGTTACATTACTGCAGAACTTAAGCTGCAATGGATTTTGGACAAACATATGGCTGATTAAAATGTGTTCTTTTCTGTAGGTGAGAATACAGGAGATGGCGAATTAGATCTGAGTGGAATTGATGACAGTGAAATAGATCGGGTAAGGTGCCCTGCTATCCCAGGTGTCTCTTATCCTGGTTGTCTGGATATCTAAGAAAGACAAAATGGTTTTTATCTGGTTTATCCTCTCTCTGCAACTGCCTCTTCTCTTTGATCTATAGAGAGGTTTGAGCAATTTCAGTGATCTGAAATCTAAACTAATGTTCATGCAAACCTGTGAATTTGGTGTTCCTTGCCCAAGTTAAATATATATATTTATGAAGCTGCTGCGGCTGCTTGCTTTTAACATGCTGGAATAATTATGTTTTAGAATGTCTTTTATTCCAAAGGAGAACTTCAAAAAGTTTGGTGGAGCTCTAAATTCATTATTTAATTAAGATAGATTCAACATAGGAGGCTGCCATGGAAACCAAACTGTAAAACCAGCATGTGCGGCTCCTGTGTACTTCCAGAGACTTCTGTCATGTTTTCTGGGTATTTTTTTTTTTTTTTTTGTGTGGCAGAAAAAAATACCCTTTAACATATAGGCTGAGTGGGACAGACATATGGCTGTGGGAAAGGGCTTGTTGGAGGCCACACGGCAGGTCAGCACTTGGACTCGCGACAGCCCAGCTCTCTGAGCCTGGTGCCCTCTCCAGCTGCCATGCTGGTTTACAGCGTCATTTGAACAGATAATGCCAGTGCTAAAAATGTGGTTTGGGGTACAGAATCCGTGACAACGATTAGTTGCATAGGAATTACTGATCTCCAAAATGTAGCTGTGAGGTGGGATTTGCTAGGATGGAATTTAGGGTCTCATGATCTGAGCAGACATTGAAGGGAGGAAGCAGGAAGGTTTTTCACTGTAGCCAGTCCATAATTTGAACTATCACAGGGGAAGAACAAGCACATTTTTGCTCTTCCTAGGCTCTGTGATGAGGTCATAACTCTGCTTTTATGACTTCATGTTCATTTGTCTGGCAATAGACTGTAATATTGTAAGCCCAAGATGATGAAATCTCTGAAAGCCTAAGAGAGATGAATAACTGAGCTAGGAAAAAGTGGGTTTTACTATTATGGCCCACTTTTAATAGAAGCAGATGAAAGAGTGAAAATATTGGTGTGCTAAACCAGGACTTGCACAGACATTTGCTTGCCTGCTTGGCCCTTGGAGGAAGGACTCCTCCCTGCATTAGTTTCATTTGACTGGAGTTATTTTTCTTAAAAATCCTAGATGCACATCTTACTTTGCAGAAAATCTTGAATGCTCAGACCCAAAAGATGGAGAAACCTCAGATTGCATTTCTTGCACTTAAACATAGTTTTACAAGTCTCAGGTGCACTGCTTAAAATTAAAGTGTCTTGTTCGTGATGGATGACCTAATTTGTCTTCTCCATTCTGCTGTTCTTCACTCCCAAAAAGCACCGTCTGTAGAGAACTTTCATTTCATTGATAGTTGTGCTAAATACTGGGTTAATTTTTACATTTGGGTCATCTACAATTAAGTGATTGCTACCTATCTGTCTATTTCTGTGATTCATCTGAATAGTCCTAGATGTATTTTACAGCTCCATTCCCACTAAAGATGTTACCGAGACTAGGTGGAGTTAACTGCAAAACGTCTAGATGTGGTTACTGAACCCAGCTGTCTGAAATCTAGAGAGCTGCTCCAGCAATCTGAGCTGGTTTCCTTCACACAGATGTGGCCATTGAACTAATAATCTCAGTAACTCTGTGTAAAGCTTCACAGAAACCTACCCAGAAGACACATGTTTTTGTTTTGGTCGCCCAGGGCAATGGTTCCAATCCTGTTTTGAATTACAGACCACCATCAACACACAGAATTGCTTGCAGACAACCACATTGTCGTGATAACCTCTTGTATCATCTGAAAAAGATCATAAACCCAGGATCATTCTTGTCTAATTAACAGACCATGTATAATGAGTCCTAGATGGTTTTTTGGTCACTCCATCATAGTTTGGAAACCAAGCACTGTTTTTTGAAAACAGGTTGTTGCTTGTGCCAGCTGCAGATGTTACTAGAAGTGCTCTCTGATTGTCTTATATCGCTCATATTTTCTTTTATTTTAATGCATTTTAAAAAATGGGGTATGTATTGACCTTGCCAGTGGTTTTTCAGTTCAGTTTTGCTCTGTGGTTTTCAATTTGATTTGTGAAAGTAGATAAATTTGTTTTCTCTTTTAGTATATACTTAATGAAGCTGAAGCTCAGATAAAAGCAGAGCTGTGGATGAAAGAAAATGCAGATTATTTGAAGGAACAAAAAGGTAAGTATGTAGGACTGAAATTTGCCTTTTGGCTGGTGTTGCTGAAATATACAGTCTGTGTAATCTTCATGCTGGTTACCCTTTTGTCATCTTTCAGAAAAGGAAGCAAGAATAGCAAAAGAGAAAGAACTTGGGATATATAAGGAACACAAGGTATTAAACTGTGTGTTAATTGTGTCTGTTTGAAAATGTCCTGGGAATTCATTATATCTGCTGATCAGCTCCATGTTGGATGTATGGGCATAATGGTACAGGTGACCACTAAAAGAGCAAAAGCTACAGTACATCTGGCTGTTACTGAATTGCAAGACTTTATTTTTTTAGGTGGTGAGTAAAACACTTTCTTGCCCAAACTTTTATTTTAAATTGGTATTATGAGAAAATTCTGTGCATGTCAAAGTCAGAGCTAGCTCTTTGCATTTATGATTCCTGTTCTAATTGCTTGCTTATTAAAATACAGGTTTTAAGACATGTGTGATTTTTTTTTAAACGTGTGCATGGGGAATTTGTTTGTACTTGCCATAACTTCAGTGGCTTTCTTTGCTCTTACAATAATGATTTCTTTATGAAGAGCTGAACAGATCCTTGTTACAGTCACTTGAAGGGGTATTTTGTTCTACCTTTCATAAAGAATGCAACAGTTATGTTAACAAATGGCATGTCCTGTCTCCATGTTTAGCAGTTTAAAGCAGCCTAATTGGGCGTATATTCACGATTTACAGCATTAGTATTTTGTGTAATTGAGCAAGTGACAAGTCAAATCTTCCACATGCGACTAAAATCCATGTTAGTTTTTAGTGTGTATATCCTCTATCTTTTTTTCCGACTAATGCGAAAGGCAGAGTTTCCTGCTTCCCCTAGGTATTTCAACAATAAAAACAGAACCAGACAATGAAACACTGTTTTATACTTCAGAGTTTCTCATTCATCCTGCGCCTATGCAGACGTGGCAGTCTACCAGCAATTTTCAAAATTGTATAACTCGTTGGCACCGCCAAGTAGCCCAAACACCCACTTTTTTGTTCGGACAACACAGGAGTTTTTCTCTAACCTTTTATTGTTTCTGACAGCTCGAGTAGAACTTGATTAATACGGTGCTTTCCAATTTCAAGGTAGCACTTGACCCATGTAGGTAAACAGAGGGGCTATTATCCGTTAAAAAATAAATCTCCTGCAGAGCTTGGTGTTAAAACCTTCCTTTGAATAGGAAAATGCCAAATGAGAAACAGAGGTTCTGGGGTGGTTTTTTTCCGTACCTACCCAGGCATGGGACATGGCTGGAAGTGTTCTCCGGTGTCATTGCTGGTTGCCTGGCTCTGCACAGCATCAGCTCCCCCCGCGCAGGGCTGGGCTCGCAGCCTGTGGCAGCTGCAGGTGACGTTGCCGCAGTGCTCCCGTGTCTGCAGCCTCCTGCTCCCTGTCCCTCGGCGCTAGTGCCAGGCCATGCTTGGGAAGCTGCTGCTCGTGCTCTCGGCCCTTTCCAGCACGGAGGAGGAGTTGGGCAGAGCCTTTCCCACGCCGCTTTCAGACTTGATATAAAATGCGGTCGCAGTTCCGATGTGGAGTTGTCAGTGCTTTGGGGAGTCGTGACCCAGCTTCACTCTCACTTTAAAGGCAGTTTTAGCAGGGAAAATTCTTTATTTCCGTGCTGGGTGATGCTGTGAGGTCCCTATTCCTGTAACAGGAGTTCACTCCCCCCTTTTTTTTTCATAGGTGAAAAATAGCCCATCCTTCTTCTCTGGCAGCATTACAGATATTAAGTAAAGAATTTCTAATAAACTCTCGGAGCATTTGGCTAAATGCAAAAAAAAAAAAGCAAACGCATCTCTTGGAGAAAAGAGACCCCTCGATCCCACTGAGTGGCAGGAGATGGAGTACTGGCTTAGGCTGGGTACATCACCTGCATCCCCCACATCAGCAGCACCTGAGCCAGGACTGCTGCACTCCAGCTTGCCCCTCTGCTTCACGGAAACTTTGTTTGTATCTACATCACTAATTTTATATTTTAATTAAGCCAAAGAAATCTGCAAAGAAGCGGGAGCCAATTCAAGCCAGCACAGCAGGAGAGGCAATTGAAAAGATGTTAGAACAGAAGAAAATCTCGAGTAAAATTAATTATAATGTGCTAAGGGACCTGAACAGCAAAGGAAGTAACACACCAAAGAAAGAGGATGACAGCACTGATGACAGCACCAACACCAAGAAGCTGTCAAGAAGAAAATCTATTGCCAGTAGGAATATAGCCAACCCTGTAAACAGTGTGGGAAAAAGGTACTGCAATTGTTCATTTCTATCTCTGTCTGTGAGACTGTCTATGTATCTTTCTGAGCCAGGCGGTGTAGGGACTGAAACATTTGTTTGAGGCTAAAATAATGTCGGGGCTCTGTTTTTATTTATTTTGCTGGCAGCGTCATGGCGACACCTTATTTATAGTTCAAGTTTCAGAGGTCTGCTTTGGTGTGAGTTAATCATCCTGAAGCCAAAAAACCCACGAAATCAATGGAAATTCATAAATGTGAATCTTTCAGTCAGGGACACCTTTTCTTCATAAAATCCTGACATTTGCTGTCCATCCTTTAAGTTGTCTGTATGAGCTGATGAGACACTAAATGTTCGAAGGCTTTGCCTTTTTACTTGATTTGAAAACTATAGTTCCCATCTGTTTTGACAGCTAGCTGCTTTGATTAGCTTTTATTTTAGTTTTATTCCAAACTTTTGTTGTTAATTGATGACACAAATACAAAGCTTTACAGTAAATATGCTTGTTGGTTTTCTGGTCTGCATTTGAAAATGTTTTATAGTGTGATGAAAGCTCCTGTTTTAATGAGTGAAATACTCAACTTGCTGGGCAGATTTGTAGTGTGCGGTAAAATGTAAAAGGAGATTGATGTGTCCAATCTGTAATATTCAACTGTTTTATCTGTCTTTGGTTTATGAAGTCACGTTGGATCATCATTTGAATCATTTTGATGTGTAGTAATTTCTTACTTAGTTGTTATTTATTTATTTACTGCCAGAATTATAGGCCAAATGCCACAAGGAAATCTTAGTATTTAATTCTGAAATATAAAATGATGTCTTGCACTGTTGTTCAGATTTAGGCATGTGTTGCAACTGAGTAAAGGGACCAGGGAGGGCAGGAGGGCAGCCACCTACAAGGTGTGAGAAAACATCTGTTTGTGAAAGAACAGGATACATGGGATACCTGAAAACATGATGCTGGGAAGGACAGTAAGTGCAAATCTCTCAGAAACTGAGGAAAAAAAGGATGGCAAAACCTAACCCCTTATTTAAACTTCATTTGACAGCGAAGCCAGAGGCACAGTCTTCAGTTTGGGCTGAGAAGCCAAATGCCAAAGTCACTGGCCCCACTGTCACCAGATACAGGTTTTTACAGTATGTCAGACATATTTTCTTCTTTATTCTGTATTTTTGGCTTCATCCTCATTCAACTTCTCGTTCTCAGTATCAAAAGCTTTGCTTTCCAGCTGTTGACTCACTGGGGATTTTAGTCTCCCCTGTAAGTTGCACGTAAGTTTCCCACTAGTAAAGGACAGGGAAGATGCGTTGAGGATTAACTTAACAGCATTTAGCTTATGCTTTATTTGCAGTGAACAGGTATCAGTGAGTCATATTTCTGGTGTTTCTAGTAAATTAGGACCAATTCAGTTGTCTGAAATGCAGTGCTGAGTGGGAAGTAGGGGCTGGGCGGGATCCTGGTTGCATTTCAGAGCTCAGCAGTAACATCCGTGCTCAAGCTGCTTCGCCTCATTCCGACCTTGTTTCTGAAGTTTGCAGAAACGTTGGGCACTTGGAACTCCTGTTGAAGTCAGCATGTTAAACTCTTAACAGGTGTTAAACTCTTTGGAAAATCATGCCATAAATATTTAATTTAACAGTGGTGCAACTTGAAAAGGTTTCTAAATAAATACGAATCAGTATTTTCCAAAAGCAGCTAATAAAACGTGTTTATTTTTCCTCTTGAGATCCTAAAGTACGTCCTTAAGATGCATAACAGAGTTTCCTGATGATGATTAGCAGATCTCGGATACAATGAATTTTGCAGCAGAACACTTCAGAGGAGGTTGAGGATACAGGCAGATAAGTGAGCTAAGAAGATTTTGCACTCCTGAAGTAGGCAGTGCTCTTGCTTAAATATTTTCAAGGACTTGGCAAACATTAGTTGGGCTTTTTTTTTCCCTTATAATTAAAGATTTATGACATACTTTTGATTTTTTTAAATGCCATGCCTTTTAAATGACATGCATAAATTTCTGTGTTCTGCATTGTTCTTATATGCCTTGCATTCATTGCCTTTGTTCACTATTGTTCCTCTGAGATGTGAATGGCTAAATACTTTCCCAGGGATACAAAAATCACGATAATTTATATGCAATTAATAATAATAAAACTCCTGAACACTGCTCATTAGAAAATGAATGAAGCACATAATATGTCTTTTTCCAGGAGGCATTTGCAAAAATGGGATCATATGGTTTGGGTTGGAAGGGACCTTAAAGATCATCTATTGTTTTGGTTTGTAGTGATTTATGGTCCTACATGTTTATCTTTATGTATCTTAAATATTTAGTAAGCTGCATCTGACTGCAGTAGCACCATGAATAACCAGGCTTTGGTCCAGTCCTTTAGTTCATTGGAGTTGTAGTCAGACTTTAAAGAGCTATTCCTTTAGTCCTGATCCCAATTAGAAGGTGCCAGTATAGGGAGTACCAAGTTACAGGATAGGAAATGAATACTCATTCTTGGTGATTAAAGCAGTGCTCCTGTAATGGTATAAAAATGGAATGTTTTTCATATAGATAGATAAATATCTTTCTTGCTTTCCTTTTGCAAGTCATTTTACTTACCACACCAGATTGGGACAGATGATGTAGCCAAGTTTGTCGTGTGTCTTAGAAATCATCTTTATATACAGTACGAAGCACTCTGGAAATAGGAAGTTGATCTTCATTTCCATCTTTGTAATTGCCTCTTGCTCTAAAATAGTCTGTTCTGATATTTCCACACACAGGACTTCAGATTATCCCTAAAAAAGTGGTTACTCTAACCAGACAGGGTGCAATCTCTGGGTGTTTTTTCTTATTTTAATATCACATAAAGCAGCAGTTGCAGTGTTAATCAGTTAAAATAATGGAAAAGCTTTTGTTTCTTGATGTGATAATGATAGGCAAATTTTACAGTCTTGTAAAAAGTTGTTGATTTGGAAGGAATTTATATAAAGAGCTGGAATGCTAGGCAGGTCCCAGGAGTATGCTTAAACTGGATAGTCTTTCAGTTGGTGGCCCTTTTATTAGAGCTTTGTAGATACTATAATCACTTAATGGTTACTTGGATTTCAAAGGCAATATAGTTTTATCTTATTTTATAAAAAACCCTAATTTTGAAATCTCAGAAGTTTTTGATAATGTCTGCAATTTTGGGAGGAAGGTACTTTCAAAGAATTCTTCCAAAGATCATGCAGGTTTCTCCTTGTTAGGTGGGTATATATTATGTACATGAGTATTTTCAAAAGCAAACTGAGGTTTTGAACAGGTTTTTTTACTGTGGACTTCTTGAACTTTACAAAAAGATGTGCTTTCCTCAGACACATCTCCCAGAATTAAACTGGGGGTTTACTTATTTTATCTGTCAAGATGGTAGAAGAGTAGTAATGACAATGTAAGTAATTTTAGGAAATTTTATGTTGTGTAAATGTATTTCATTCCATTTCTTGCTGCATTTTTGTTCCAGTGGGTATCTTGACTGGTGCTTCATATGCAAAAGCCTTTTCATTCCCAGTGTGTTGACGATGTGGCACAGTGGATGTTACCATAATAGATGTTGCAGCTCTAATTTCAATTACCAGTTGCACAGTTTATCTTCACTAATGTCTTCTGTGCATATGAAACATAAGAATAATAGGTTGAACTCCAAGAAAAGAACAATTGCCGCTTCAAGCTCCTTAAAATCTGAACTCCAGTTAGAGCTGTGCTGTGCGCTGGAGCACTTCAAATTCAATAAAGAGGGTTTTTAGGACTGAAACTATTCGGTTAGAAGCTTAATAATTTATTTTATATTTACTTGAGCTGAATTTTACAACATTACATGTAAAGTGAAATGTGTTGTACCAAGAAAATATGGGAACAAGAAAGCTTTCAAGTCACTACTTTTAAAAAATTTTAAGCCTATTTCTTGCTATGTGCTTGAAATTGGTAATGATATCAGAAAAGACAGGATCTATTATCAGGGGAGTAAATGTGTCAGGTTAATCTCCTGAAGAATTTGCCTTGGAAGAAATGAAGCAGGACTGTGAAGCACAGTGGAATCCATTGTAATGAAACAAGGTTGTTCTGAATGGAACCCTATGAATATATAATAGCAAACCAAATCATGCCTGCTATGAGTATGACAAAAACTCCTGGTAATGATCTCAGATCTGATTAGATCTGAAAATTCACCTCCAGATTCTCTCATGGTCTTACTTGTATTTGCTGACTATCCATATTGCCAGTACAGCTTGGTGCATGGCTCCACCTGAGCTTTAGAGCCATGGGATTTGGGTATTGGGAATTGTGCCCTTTCGGTACCAGGGATTTGTCTTGTCCTCAAGTTCCTACTCCAGGATGCGCATTTTCAGTTAGCATCTGCTCCAGCTACATTTTTGTTAGCTTTTCAATGGGTGTCGCAACTCCAGAAAAATCCTCTTTATTAAGAAGAATGTATGTGATGCTTTTCTACAGCATAGCATCTGACACCTCGTTTACCCTGATAAATTGCTTGGTGCTTTCTTGTCTCTAATTGGAATCATATTTCCCTGGAGAGGAAAATATGGGCAGAAGCCTGATTTTGATGCTTTGGAGGAATCTGCAATGCCACGCTGCCAAGGGAGCCTGGGGAAACAATGAGAGGCCCTCAACTGGCTCCCCCAGTTTCCACCCTCGTTTATAGTTGTCCCTTTCTGGTGTCCAGGATGGGGTTATTGCTCCGTAAAGGCTGGGTGCTCCAAACTCAGCTGCAAGTCTGAATGTTGCCCAGAGAAGCTGTGGATGCCCCATCCCTGGAACTGTTCAAGGCCAGGTTGGATGGGACTTTGAACAACCTGGTCTAGTGAAAGATGTCCCTTGGGCTGGACTAGATGACCTTGGAAAGCCCCTTCCAAGCCAGACTACGCTATGATTCCATAACTCTATGAATGCTTATTCTACATTGGCCATGGCTTGTAATTAATTTTTATAAAGCCAAAGGAAATGGGTTTTTCGATGTACAGTGTTTTTAGTTCTACATTATGAGACTGGTATTTGTGGAGGGGAGGAGCATAAGCTCATGTTTCCCAGATGACTTAGGGCAATCCAAAACAGCATGAAACAAAGCTCAGCTTGAATAGTCTAAAGGATTCCTGAGCATCTTAAAACCTTTGTATTAGTTAAACCCAGTGATTTTAAAGGTTAGAGCACTTTTGATTCACTGTGTCAAGAAGAGAATTGTTGGTTCAGAACCTTCTTTATTAAGAAAAATGACATTGCAGTAATAGTTTAAAAGGTTGGGAATGGGTATCTTAAAAGTTCCTTTGTCTGCAGCTGGAAGCTGCAGCTTGGAGTCTGGTGGGTGCCTGCAGCCATTCCTGCAGGCTGGCAATTGGTGATGAAGCAGAGCTTCTGAAGAGGGACAGATGCCTATGTTTGGTGGATATGAAGCTTTTGAGAGAGTCTTTTGCATGCTGTCTTTGGTGGTCATTCTCTCTACAAATTGGCCCTTTCAGATGAGATCTTAATATGCTTTAATTTTCCACCATATATTTTTATTTTTCAGAATTGCCTTCAGCTCTTTGTCTAATTCACTTCTGATATCCTGTTTCTCTCTCTCTGCTTTGAATTCTGTTACAGGGTTTGAAATTCATGTATATTTACTTAAAGTGAGAAATTAAATTTTATTTCTTTCCTTGTGCTGCTTTAGGCCTTCTTGTTATATGTGACTAAAGGAGTAACACTCATTTCCCACCTGAAATAAAATTCCTTACAGAAGATGCTGGGAGTCCTTGCTGAGATGGTAGTTAGGAGTTTCTTCTATAGCTTAGTTATTATTTGGTATTTTTGGTGTTTCTTCTGGAAGCAGTCTCAGGTTGGCTGCAGGATTCAGACTAGACTGTGATTCTTTGGTATGAATGTACATGTGATGAGAGCGTGTGGAGTCAGCTTTTGGTTTGAATATTGTGTACATGGTGAATAAATTCTCTAACCACTTGGACATAACTGTTTTCTGATGTGATCTGTGCTTTGTGAGTTCCTTTGGAGTGTAATTTTATGTGCGTTTCTGCTTTGCTGTGGTATATAATCACTTAAATCAAAGGCTAATCAAAATGATTGCTCATTTTGAACAGGAAAATGGTGACATTTGATAAGTACCTCCACTTTAAATAAATCTTACCAGTATTTTCCAATCTTGTAACTTTTAGAGGGACAAGCTTATACAAATTATGTTTAGTATTTTATTTACAAAAAGCTAAGCCAAGAAAAAAAAATGAATTCAGGGCTTCCAAGGTTCTGCCTTTTAAGTCATGCATCTCCTTATTAAAGTTAGCTGTTCGGGGGAGAGCCTCCCGAATGACCTTGAAAGGAGCTGACACTTGAGTTTGCTTGTTCACAGTTGATTTGAGGAGTGGATCTGCTAAAGCCTGTAGTGTTGTAACCTGGCTAATGCTGCGGGTTACTCCTGTTCCTGTGAGCTAAGCAGCCTTTTGTAATAAAGAGATAAAGCAGAGTCAAGAACAGGGGAGAAATGGATCTGACCAAACATGTTTTAAAAGGAGTGTGTGTGGTTTTAACGTCTGAACGCCGAAATGTGATGACCGGCGGTCTTTCCTTCTTCAGTAAGTGAGGACATGGAAGGAAAAAGGCATCGTCTTCTGCAAGTAGCACCACACTCTGAGGGTATGCAGAGTTAAGCAAATGCCACTGAGAGACTGGGGAGGCAGGAACCAGCTTGGGGTCCAGGCAATGATGCAGCAGGTTATTATTTTGCCCTGATATTCACTTCTCCTGACACTGAGCTAAGATAGAAAGATGGGGAAAGAGTAATTTTTTCTTTAAAAAAAATCCCCAAAACAAACCCAGAAAATACCCCAATGAAGCAAAAAAACCCCAGAATGTCCCCAAACATGTCCTTACAGAAGCTGTCAGTGTTTGTCAGGAATTGATGTTTATTCTGATTACTCAGACTATTTTGAAGATCAATTCCCCTGATACAGTAGCATTTTTATTTCACATCTCTCAGGCTCAATACCTCTCAAAAAGCAGCTGCATTAAACTCTGAAACGTGTATGGATAGTGTTTCACTGGCTGTGCTCTGCACCCATGGGAAGGGAGCCCCCACCCAGCCATTGCCTGGCATGGCTTGTGTCCCCAGCCTGCTGCAGGAGCTGCTGCTGACAGTCACTCCCCGCTCGTTCCAGCATCTCTGAACTTTTTGTCGTGTTTCTTAGGGTGAGGTTACCAAAAAACTCATTCTTTCATCCCTTACTTCTTTCCTTCCTTCTGTAGGAGGTGAATCATTTCCCCCTTTCATGCCTATTCTGCCAGTGAGTCAAGAGAAACTAACTTAAAGATTTTCTAGCTTGTTATATTAGTAAAATGAGTATTCTTGCTAAAAATCCCAGTTTGGGATTCATTAGTTTCTGAATACTGGAATAAAATGCCAGAATTTCAGTATGGCAATTAACCCACCTGTATCCTCACTCTGTAAAATACAGTTGGAGAAAAAATAGCCTAGTGATAGGAGAAATAATGTAAAGAAGCCTCCTTGATGTGACCTGTACCAATTTATTTGAGTTCAGTGATGCTGCAAATCATCCCTAGTTGTACATCATTCATTAAGAGCTTTCAAATTTTATACTGCAGACTTCTAATGCTGTCAGAATGTGGTTTAGTGTAAGGATAAGGGAGCACTGTCTGCTGGGACTGCAGAGGACTGTTCCTGAGCTGTCATTTACTGGGACTTATGAGAACTTTTGAGAAATACACATATATAAACCCTTCAATATTGGGTGAGAACACATCAAGACTTGTTTGAGTGTTTCAGCAATAACAAGAATCTGCCAAATCCAGTGCTCGGTTTCATTTACCCCAAATTATTAGAATGCCTTCAATTTAAAACTAAAAAGGCATTGATCCGGCTCGACCTTGTGGCCCAGACCCAGGTCAAATCTCCTTAGTTTTACAGCAGCCTTTTTGTTTGTTTAATATAAATTGGATACTGCTTTTCTGCCTCCCACTCAAGAAATCATCTCCTTGTCGGATTCCAGGGGAGGATGGCTGGGCAGCACAAAAATGTGGAGGGGTTTTTGGTGACTGTCTGAAATAATTTCTTCTTGCATTTTAAAACCAAATAGGAGCAATTTCAGCCCAGAAGATAATTTTGTGTGACGGTTGGATTGCGAGTGCCTTATTTATCTATGTTCTCATTTTCAGGTTGGTTATAAGAAAAGACTCTGTGAGCTTTTTTCTTCCAAATTACGCTCAGTGGGTCTAATGGGAGACATAAATATAAATATGTATGTGCAGTCTCTTGAACTTCATAGTGTGTTAGCAAAAATAGTTGTGTGGTGCAGGGGTGAGGAGAGTGGGAAGAAACAAAAAAATTGGAAGTGTTATGTGTCTTGTTATTAAACCCTGGAGGTGCACGTCCTGTGGCTGGGAGGGCTTCAGCACTGTGAAATGCTTGTTCTCAGTCTGTAGGTTTTTCTGATTTCCTTTTTTTTTTTTTCCATGGATGGGAAGTGGTTGGTTTCTGAATTGATTTTTCTTTGACCCTTTTTCCAGCAGGGTCTGCTTGTTGATCTTTACAGTGTGTGTCTGCTCATTTTTCTAGTTTAAACCATGGGAAGTGTATGTCTGATGTGTTTTAGATGTGTCAGTGAAGTTGAGTCTTCAGTGAGTATTTGTAGAATGTTGAAGTGAAAGGAGCCAACCAACCAAAAAGTTAACTTTCCCTCACTGCAATGTGGCATACATTATTTTACCAAGACTAATACCCAAGCTAGGGGAGCAGTCACACAAAGCTTGTTCCTTGCTGTGTGCAGGCGTTTCCGGATGGGATGGCTGGCAGCCATTCTGTGGTTAGGAGTGCAGTTCTTTCACCATGGCTGGGTAAAGGGTGGGAGAGTTGCTGCAGTTTGTTGCAAAACTTGAAGAACTATTTGCTCACGTAATATTTAACAGCATCCACATAATTAGTTTTAAATCTGCCAGTGTGCTGTAACTTAGTCATTTATGTAAGTGCTGTTCCATTACCCAGTGATGCTGCTGGTGCACTCGCTGAGTTCAATTTTACCTTGCTGCAGTTGTTGCTAAATATAGGATGAAACATTCTGAGATAACTTTTAAATGTGGTCTTGGAAGATATATGCAGTAAATTTAACTTTTTCTTCTGTTGTTGAATTTCCAATTTATTGTGAGCCAGAAATCTCTGCCCAGCATTTTCGCCTTCCTCCAGTGCAGCAAGACCATAGATTGAACAAACCCATTGCTGTGTTTAGGATATTCAGAACCGAGGACACTTCCTGACCTGCTCTAGAGCAGCTCATGTCCTTCTCTTCTCTCATACAGGCCCCTTCCTTGTGACCTACAAAGTATGATGGAGGGAAATCACTAACCTTTACATATACTGTGGTCTCCCCATAAGTTTTGTCCATGAACAGAACACTTGTGCTGCCACAGAGGTCAGATGGGAAGGCACAGAGTAGAGTACAGCATGTGTGGAGCTCAGGACCTGCCATCCATCTACAGTGGAGAGCCTCTGGCTCTGAGCACTCTTCCCAGGCATTGCTTGGCTCAACAGCTGTCAAAACCCAGACAATTTAAAGGATACAGCAAGGCTGTAGCAGCCCACAGAATGACATGGTGCGATAGATTTTAAATCCTTATTTATACTCAGAGTTGAGTGTAACCTTCCTGCTGAATTGGAGCACTGGAAGATGTTGGACATCAAGAGTGCTCTCAGACCGCGTGCAGAAAAGAAGTGTCAGACGTATTCAGTAGTCTGTCACCTCTTTACTCTGAAATGGTTTTAGACGTGGTATTTATGGGAAAGAAATATGTGCTATTACAGCATAGTGTTCTTTTAAGAAGTTATCAACATATTTAATCTGACTGGTTTGAGATATTTAATCTGAAGTGTATGAAGGACGCATACAGATTTGGAAGTGGAATGAAGTGGCTGGCGTATTTATTTTGTAAGGTTATCTTTGCCTGTCTACAGGGGTAACATAGTAGTTTTAAGAGAAAAATGGCTTTGCACACTTCTGCATGGATTTTATCATGGAGCAATAAAGAAACAAAATAATTTGGAATCCTAACCAAAACTGTTGCTGAAGTTGAGTAAGATAATCGTCAGATTAAAGATGTAGTTGAATCAATCAGTCATCTGATGAATTAATAATGGAGATGAAAGTCAACAATGAATCAAATTATTAGATGAAGAGAAGCAAGACAGAAATCAGGGTAGTTTAAAACATTGCAGCAGGTTATTACAAGGCAGTGTCACCTGCTGCCTTGTTCCTGGAGGCAGAGGTGGGACCGTCCAGTCTGGGCTTTAGTAAGTCAATGTAAGGGTTAATTCTGTGCCTGAAGGTGCTACTTAATTGAAGGTGGTTTAGAAGCTTGTTCTTTTTCCTGCCAGATAAATTGTGTGCAGGCAATATTGGCTTAAAATTTGATATGCAAATACAGCACGTCTTAGACATGTTTACACTTTATTCATAGCTATTGAAGTATTACAGAAAAAAATGATGGGAACAGAGCAGCAGAAAGGTGAACTCTTTTGTGTGGCCTGTTTGTGGAACAAGGTGGGTAGGAGAGCAGCTTGGCTTGCTCGTATCACTGATGGTGCCTACTGTGGGCTTTCTCTGGGTGTTCCCATATCAGGTTGTACCTTCTGAGCTTTCTACTCCAGCTCTGGACAGTGTCCAAGAGATTAAGATCATCAATGGCTCTCAGTGATCTGGCAGTGCAGAAAAAATTGCTGCTTGCCAGCATGTTCATTTGTTGCCCCACCTCCAAAATCATCTAAAGGCAGTGATGAGTTAAGAGCTTTCTTTACCTACAACCTGGTCCAGTCCAAATGTGATTTTTACCTCTGGAAATCTGGAATATAAAAAATTATTGGGCTTTACTATCAGATTACATGTAACTTATTTTTCAAGTCAGAACATAAATACTCCAAAAGTACAAGAGAGAAGCTTGCTGAGAAAGCTTTAGTCTCATAATGGGAAAAGTCCAGAGTATATATACCTTAAATTTCCATAAATCCCTGTAGGAATAGAGATACTTTTTATCCATGCACTCTTATTTTCATTTTCCTGTTGTTTCTTGAAATATTCTTGTTCCTTTTCAAAAGCAAAGCATTGAGATAATGAAAGAATTTGGTTTAACTGGATTTCATACATTGATCTTGTATGGCTCAGATAGACTGTGTCATACATTTTGTGAAAATAAACCTAATACCATACCAATTCAGCAAATCTAAAAGCGTGAGATGACAGTAGTTACTTCTGTTCTATTAAAAAAAAAAAAAAAAAAAAAAAGAAGGAGGGTGGGGAAGCCATGAAGGGCAGAAAGACAAAGAAAGGACTAATTAAGGATTTAAAGCCACTGAGGTTTGGACATCTTTGCAACCAGCGAACTGAATCGAATGTAAAGTGTGGTTGTGTGTAAGCCGTAAGGAATCATAAATTCTGTATAATGCAAAATAACTTTATAGGAAATGACTGAATATCTCGAGAAGTCTTGGATGGAAGGGAAAGGTTTCTGTAAAAATAAACCTCATCTTGCTGACCTTTGCCGACCCTGGCTGCCTCTCTCTTAATCTAACCTGAAGAGATTAGAAAAACTCCAAACATCAAAAGGAGCCGTAGACACCATTGTCTCCCAGAGCCCCATTGTGTTCAGGAGTGATTTCTCAGGAAGCAGCAGCCTGCTCCTGCTCCGGAGCCTTCCCCCGCTGGCACCAACAATGCGGCCCTGGCTGTAGGTCAGGCTGGCCATCCTTGGAAAAACAACAACCCACCACTCTTGACATGATGGATGGGAAACCCGACTCCGGGATTCATTTGCCCAAACTTGTTTGGAAGATTTGCTGCGTTTACTGAGCCAACATTTTTCAGGTGCTTCCTGTGTTTTATCCAGGAGTGGATAAATAACTCTTATGTTCTTCAGCAGCAGAAAATATGAATGTAATTGCATCACATTGAAAATTTGCCTTTCAATATAGTAATCCTAAGAGTCTGGATTTTTTTTTAAAATTATTGATACATATTCATATACATGCATATATATATATACACACACAGGTTTTACAGAAAAAAATCTTTAAATATCTGTTGGAGGAAAAGGCAGGTTTCATGCATTTATTTCTATCTCATGGGGAGAATTGACAACATTTCTGAGATCCGATGATTACTAGGCTGTAGTTTTCTGTTAGCTTTGGGTCACAATTTAAAATTACTCCTTAAAGCTTAAGGAAGTCGTAAATTATAAGCAGTAGGAAATCCTGAGATCCAAGCCATTGAGTGGGCTTGCAGTATAGTATACATTCATTACTTTGTTGCTACTTCAGTAGCTCACAGGTATTAAGCACAGTGTTATATTAACTTTTTGGTGAAGTCCAGACACTAGAAAACTCAAGTTTATGGTTCAGCATTTGCTGATAGGATTTGCAACTGAGGGAAGTCCTGACTTCAGATGGTTTTTGCAGAGTGCTTGTAAGAGGCCAGCCACAGGAACAGATGCATTTTTGTCTAAATTACTTTCCCTCTCTTTTCAATTTCAGTATCTGCTGATTTCATTTTAATATCCATTTTAAAGCAAATGAAATAACTATGGCTTTTTCTAGCACAGTAACCAAGACCTTTAATACCCTACCTCTCTACTGACCACAGTTTTAAGAGCTAATGTTTGTGCTGCTGTTGCCTGTGTTGGTATATGCTGTGGGAGACATAGTGGAGCAGAGGCGACCCATTTCAGGCTCTACTTCCAAGTAATTTTAAAAGTTGATGAAGATTTTCAGGCTTTTATTGGAAAACTTATCTTTTCCTAAAGCACTCTGAACATCAGAGCTCCTCTCGCCTGTGCACTCTGCTCCACATCACTGCTCCAGAGAGATCTGGCCAGCTTCCAGTTTAAATTCACTTAATAGGGTAAATTTGAAATGATTTAAACACTCTCAATTTACCACCATAACCAAAGGGTCGAAGCCAGGAGCTGCAGAAGCACTGATATTCAAGAGAATTTTTGAAGAGGAATTTAGATGTAGCTGCTTTTAAAATGTCATTAAGATGAGATAAGGAATGCTTTAGGTAAGTGATTCCAATCTCCCAAATTTTCTGTTAATGGATCACCTGAAGATTTTCTGTACTGACCTAGGCCTGGAGTTTGTCCCACTGACCTTGGTCGACTTTGGTTCATGCTCTCAGACCTGAGTGATGTCTGTTTTGGTATGTATAGGGTGTATTTTGGTGTGTGTGTGGTATATTTTGGTATGTATACAGGCACCAAACAAAATGGTGAGGCTCTGTCCCTAACGAGGCAGGTCCTGACTGAATGGATGTACTTGGGCATTGTGCGTGCCTTTGGGACAAAATGGTGAAACAATCTACTTAAAAACATCCGAGTTTTTGCCAATTTATGCCACAGCTTTCTCAGATAAGTTACTGGAGATGCTGTCTATTCTATTGCTGCAAATATTTTCCTTTCTTGTTTTGTGAGACTTTTTAGGATGGCCATCACCCTTGTGTTTAATGATCTTTCTTCAGCTCTTGCCAAGTACATTGCGATGTTATTTAATTGTCTTTCTGTCTAACTTAGGCTCCTAAGACCTCATTTCTCTCAAAATCTAGAAAAAGAGTCTTTCATTTTGCATGAAGAGAGAATAACTGTGTTTTTCTCTTCTTTAGAACTTCAAAGGCACAAAAAAACATTAAATAGGAAAATGGAGAAAAATAATTCAGAAACCCTGAAAAGGGGCTCACTGATTAAACTGTAGAGAACATTCACGTATCTGCCGTTTTGGTCTCCTGAGAATCAATACTATGAGACTAATCTATGATGCTGCAGCAGTCTATAATAACTCTAACATATTATCTTTCAGAGTATTATTACTGGAATAAAAATGGTTGGGTTTAAATTCTGAAGATATCGGGATACTCATCCTGGCATTCATTATTTCATAAAATGGATCCACAGTGTTCTCTGTGTGCAGACACAGTTCAATATTCTTTCAAAATTATATTGAAGGATGATCGTGCTGTTCCAGTGATCCTGTCCAGCACAGTTACTCTTGGATGGGGATGTAAAAAAAACCAAGAAACCCAAGCAAAATGTGACTGCTTCATTTCTGCTGCTCATCATTGCAAAGGTGTCCTCTCTCAGTTGGCTGATGAAGGGAAGACAAGGGAGTGTCTGTGTCGGCCTGATTTTTCCCAGTGAGAGCTGCAAATCCACCTTGAAAGTTTTTTGTGTTGACTTATGGTCTTTGTTTGTTAGATACTGTGAGTTTATAATTGGGTGAGGAGGGAGAAGCATCTTTAGTGATGTATTTATTGCTGTTCTGATAGACAAGTTATGAAGTTTGGGCTAATTATAATTTCCTGTGTCTCTATAAATGGATTTGAAATGACTTGTTTGCTCTTGTGCTGTAGTAACTTTGGTCATTTATTATTTTTTCTTTCAAGGAACTGAATCCCATATTGCCGCTAATCTGGGAAAATATTAGATTTCCTTCACCTAATCATAGAGTGTTGGTTTTGCAATTACATTTTGAAACAATGATGGACAATTGTCAGTGAAAGCAAAAAGACACGATTCATACTGAGGCTGAATTTGGAAGTGTCTGTTAAAAATAGGTTTGTGAAGCAACCAGTGAGCAATGGAATAGCAAAGTCTAATTTTCTACTGGTTGCCATCTTTTTTCCCATGGTCATTCCCTTCCTTTCCTGAAGCAAGAACCCCAGTTCTACAGCTGGTAGCTGTGTGGGATGTGGTTGATTCCTTCCCCATTGGTGGGGGAGCTCTTTTGAATCTCCTCTTCCTACTTCCAGTTTTCACGAAGGAACTTGTTTATCTTGGTGACTTCTCCCTCTGTGGTTTTTTGTGGTCACCAGATGTTTGGAGGGTTTCGAGTGGAGTGAAAGAGAGATGGATGGAGTGTCAGCATATTGCATAGTTATCCCTTCATAATTATCTTTTCCACACAGTGGAGACTGCACCCCTGTGTATGTGGGCAAAGACTTGAAAATAGGAGTGAATTTCTTTTAGGTAGTAGGTGATTTTTGGGGGTTGGACTAGATGACCTTTAAAGGTCCCTTCCAACCCGAACTGTTCCATGATTCTATAAATTAATAGGACTTTCTGAGCTTTTAGTGGTGTGGGTTTGGCTTGGGTTTGATTTTTTTGTTTTGTTTTGGTTTTTTTCCCCAACTGATTTACTATCTAAATATCTTCTAACATTTAGTAACTGTTGTTTTTTCAGGATGAATCCAAAATCACAGCATTTCTAGGGAAAGAATAACCTCAAAAATAACCTTTAACCCTCAAAAACGCCTGTGTTAAAGTTGCCCGGTATTGGTGATGAATACATAGGTGTGATGCATTTTATCAAGTTGCTTGTAGAGAACCAAAGGGAGTTTGTCATAACACGAGTCCCTTATTGATGACACGGTTGTCTGTGATTGATTAAAAGTGGCAGATTTATTTCAGCTTCAACTCTTTCCATTAGCATTCCTATCGACCATCTGGCAGTGGAAAACCTCACTTGTGAGACAGACTAGGATCTTGTTAAAAAAATTACAAGATTTCTTGGGGCCTTTTTTTTGCCAGTGTCCTGATGAGCCAGAAAGTTGTCACTTCTAGTGACAGTTCTCATTGCCTGAAAGGGTTGAGACTGATGCTGGGTCAGCCTGTGGCTTGTTTTTAATGGCTTTTAATTATTGCCTTGATCGCAGCGAACATTTAGTTAATGGTTATGCAAGTATCATTTTGTGGGCTTCGTAGCTCTTCCGTAGCCTTCAGTTGTTGGTTAGAATGAGAAGGATCAACTTGCTGTTTAAGTGGGAGGAACAGAGCGAACAACTTCTTTCAAAATGGTGTCTACATAAAACTAGAACTTTCCCCGAATTGCTCAATTATGAGAACATCATATCGTAATTAAAATCGTTTGACTGTGCTTAAGATGCCCTAATCAAAATCATTTACAGATGATGTGCATGGAGGGATGCTTAAGGGGCAAAAGATGAATTCCAAGCGGATTGTGATGTTGCAGAGTGTGGAGTTTTGCCTGTGTGTCCATTAAATGGTAGATACATGCACTGATATGAGAGAAGTATGGAGCTGGCATGAACGGGCGATGACACCTCAGGGCATTCAGTGGAGCTTCTGCAACACTACAGTGAGTTACATCACAGCCTGAAATGCAGCAGCTGCTCTGGCCCTGCTGCCCCCTGATGAGTAATAGTGTAACAGGGCAGTCTTTGGTAAACAGCTTTATGGGCTTTTCTGCTGCAGTGTTTGGCACTTGGAATTGTAATGCTGTCTCTTGGCTTCCCACCTGCAGCATCTCCTGCTCCCCAGAAATACAGTCATTCAAAATAAAGGAGTGAAATCTTGTGGTTAAGACCCCTTCCTTCTAAATTTTATAGAGGGCATTCTAAAGATTAACGTTACCTGTGTGTTGCAAAGAGGTGAGTTATGAGAAAAAATACGTGAGTTTCCTTGTATCTGCAGGGTTTGCTTAAAACAATTCTTTGACATTGTTTTTAACCATGCATTTTTCAGGGAGGGAGGTTTGGCAGAAATGTTTCCGTTTCTCAGAGTGTGATAGATTTCTGTCCAGGATCTCCAGAGCTTGACCTTGGGGGCTGTAAATATTTTAAATGGTTCCATGGGTATTTCAAGGTTTTGGCTTGCTGAGGCGTAATGCCCAAGGGACTGCTCCCTAAATGGGCTCTTCATTGCACTTAGACTCACACAAACATTGCAGCAAGCGAAGGTGTTAAAAAATATGCATGAAGGTCAAAGTGACAGGTCTTATTAGGGGCTTACTGGCAATAGTTTTCTTGAAGAGTAATCTCCTAACAATTTATTCTCAATTTTGTATCCTATTTTGGAAATTGTGTTGATGCAGCATTAAGATTACAAAGATGGTAGTTACTTGTGCAATATTTAGCATTAGAAAGGAGATGGATCCCTTCTGGTTCTATTTTGCATCATTAGAAATGTTTATGCTGGGGGAGTATGCAATTTCTGAAAATGAAATGTTTTTTGGAGTTAGCAGGGATTATCTGAAACACATACATAATGTATAGTGTAATTCTTTTGAAGGTCTCCTATGTTATCCTTTTTTTGGTCTGAAGTAAGGTAATATTGGAGTAAAAATGGGGAGGAAATTTATTCAGCCACTTGAAGGCATTTGGTGGAGCATTAAGATTTGTTTGGTTTTAAGTGTTTCTCAAAAAGTGCTTCTCTTGTCCGCTATTTTAATTGTGCCATCACATCTGTGGAAGATCATTATCATATTCTTTTATCTGGGCACGTGTCAAAGCATTACTCACTTCCAACCATCTGTAGACTATTTGATACAAATTCAAAAATTGAGCTAATAGCCAAGGCACCATCCTTGTATCAGAAAGTTTCTTAAATTTTGTCACCTACAGGGTTTTTTTTGTCCTACTTACTACATTTTCTTTCCAAAACAATGCCTTTTGGCAGCTCCTGTTGTATTCGTGCCGTTGTTTTGGATAATAGGCCAGACTTTCACACACCACCATCTCAGTGCACTCTTCTGGATCCTTTGCCAGTTGTCTGCTTGAACACCATCTGTTCCTGGCAAGGAGTTACCTTCAAATACCTAACAAAACAGGTCATGGGAAAAACCAAAGTCTTCCAGGAGCTAATGATGATAACACACGCGGATTCTCTAACCCTGTTAGCATTTTCCTCGTAGCACTTCAGGAAACTTGCTCTGTTTAGGCAGATTCTCTTACCCCAAGATCTTTCCTTTTGAGGAGCAGTTCCACGACTGCCAAAGTGAACAGCAAGGAGGGTGCTAACTTGCAAGAAGATGTTTTGTGGAAAGCTTGAACAATGCATGAAATTCAGTCCTACCCCATAATGAGTTGAAGAACTGCACTAATGAAATCTGCAGGAGACAATAAAGTGAGTCATACAGCAAAGTCGACTGAAAATGGCTGTGCAAAGTAGTGCTGCTAAGGGAAAAAATATAACTGAGAGCAGGAAATAAAAAAGAGCATCTTGGAAAACATCCAGGCTAATGCATCCAAAGAAATACTATCTGAAACACAGACGAACATGGGAGCAGAAGCTGTAAAAGCCATAAGGCTGAAAAAGATAGAGAGATAGTGGACTGCAAATTAGATATGAGGATCTACAAAAATACCAATTTGGGCCACTCACTGGAGGAGCAGCACGTGACAGATTAGGGAGGCATTAGGTCTGTCTTGGAGAACCATTTGCCTCTGCAAATGAGAGAATGGGAGTCATTAGGGTGGTTTCAGCAGGAGAGAGCAGTCATGTTGATCTGGAGGAAATGCTGAAGCCCTATCCAGAGTGTGGTGTGAGGAGCCCATGAACAGGCAAGTGTGCAAGCTTTTGGAGTGTAGATGATGGAAACAGCAGCATATGGCAGGGCAGAGCTGGGCTGCAGCTGAGGAAAAGGCTTATTTCAGTGGGACAGCAGGAGAGTCTCAGTAGTGGTAAGGCTGGGTGCTGTGTTTGAAGACAGTGTAGTCAAAACAGGTTCAAGGCCAAATACTGAAGTGAATTAAGATCTTTGTCTCCTTTTGGAGCTGTATCTGATTAGGTGAAGTCTGAATTTCTTCCTTAAGGCACTCATGAACTTAGAGAAGGAGATAAATGGTGATGGAAGCATTTACTCACTTCCAAGGGTCCTCTGTAGCTGGAGGTGAACCATAACTACATGCAAGCAGAAGGTGCTGCATGTCCCGGTCACTAATGGGTGAGAGGGGAGGATGAAGATGCCAGGCTGGGCCAGTTTCATCTCTCTGCATGAGAGTCAGCACCTGCAGAGTTTATTTTTTGTGGCCACTCACACAAGTAGAAGTGCAAAAGCGTTTGAAAACATTTTAAAAGGAGTTTGTAAATCACCAGGGCTGGTTTGTTTCTCCTGCGTGAGTGGGGCTGTCACATGTTCCTTGGGATGGGGGAAGCCGAAACTCCTGCCTGCAACCCTGGGGGCCATGCTGGTGTGAAGTGGAGCTGTCTTGACCTTTCTCCACCATTGCTCCTGTTGACCCTTTTAAGGTCGGTTTAGTCCTAAAGAAACAAATCATCAGCTAATTATTTCCCCGCTCTGGTGGCTGTTCTCACAGATGTTTTACCGTTTTAAGTAGGAGCAGTTGCTTTAAGTTGTTTGTTTGGGATTTTTGGTGCAGCAAACAGAAGGGGAAACTAAAATCTGATGCTGGGTGCAGGTCGTTTGTTCATGTCGAAAGGGTTGTATGAAAACAGGTTACGTGGTAGCTTTGAAAGTGGTCCAGCTTGCTGCCTTAGTAGGACTGCCTTTTGCAGAGCCTGATTATTCAAATTAGTTTTTCTAATATTAGCATTAATTCCCTTATAGCTGTGTTATGAAGTTGCTTATTGCACAGTCCTTTCAAACGCGGGAGCCTGGCTGTGAGCAGAGCAGAGGGCTTATCAGCTCAGCAGCCGCTGCCACTTGCCGGCATCGTGTGTTCGGTAAATGCTTGGAGTCAACCTTGAGAGTTTACGGACACTGGCTCGCTTTTCCTTTGCTCTGTATTTCACTGCACTCTTTAAAATCAGGAGTTTTAAACCTCTGCTAAATTTAGAGAGAAGAGGGAATCCGCGAATGCACCAGCCCTGCCTCCTCCCACAACAAATGCATCTCCTGGCCAGCAAGAGCTGGAGCTGGCCAGGGGGTGAGGGGGACGGGGTTTGGGAGGGCTCTGCAGACGCACCCCAGCAGCAGCTCTGTGGTGTGAAGTGAGCCCAAAGATAGTTCATTACTTTGTCAGAGAATTGGAGAGGGAGGCGAAGAGCCTCCAAAACAGCACTTTTAATACCTCTGGGCGTTTTTTTTTTTTTTTTTCCTCCTTTCAAATGGTTTTATTTTATTATATCTGACACCAGTCAAGGAGAGAGGAAGCTCTTTAACCTTAATGCAAATAAAACAGTAATGTTTTAGAAAAAAATCTGCTTGCTTTATACCTCTAGGCCAATGGTTGTGACAGACCAGAGAATTTAACAACAAAATTACTCATTAGTTGGTTTTTTTTTTCTTAATCTGTTTAGCTGTAACAATCTATTTGAAGCTGATTTTTGCTTAGGAGAACTAAGAAAATTACCTGTAGCAATAAATTCATCTGTCAGTCATGCTGTTTATCTGTCTATCTATCTAGCTATCCCCTAAAGACTTGAAAATGTTGGTTTTTATTTCTATACCCTTGCTGAAAATCAATTGTGACATTTTCTGTTTAGGCTGCTAAAGATTTTGGCAGATAGAACACGGATTTTGTCTTTTGATGGTGAATTCAATTCAACATTTATTGCAGAGACCTCAAGTGTTTAAATGTGTGGTGATAGACAACTAAACCTCCCACTGTGCTAAACTCCACCAGGTCTCTTCAGTAGTTCTGCTATTCAAAAAGAATTGGGACTTGTTTCATCTGTTTTTAATAAATATGAGGCTTGCATGCTGTTCATGTCAGAACTAAAGCCAACTTTGAGTTGCAGTTTGATGTGTAGAGTCTTAACTTTTTAGCTCTTGCTGCTAAAGACACCTACTTGGGGTGTTGTTATCCTTTAAAAAAATGTAAGGGGCTTGCACATCATCTTCTCTGAACTGTGATGTTGAAATGTGTGAGGGAAAGGAAAGCAAAAGCCAGGCTGTAAAAATGCTGGTTGTGTAAGAGAGCACACACCTGGACTTGCTTGCTGGCAAAGGTGGATACCAGCATTTGGGAGCAATCAGCTTTGATTGAGTCCGGGATGCTGTTGCTGATGCTGGGGTGAGTCTGATGGACTCTTCTTCTGAATACTGGGAAGTGGGAGGAGGGCAGAGCTGGGTTTGGTGGATCAGGCATCAGATCAGCCTGGGCTCTCCTGCATCATCTTGGAGGATTTGTTTAGGTGATGTCTACAGGAGAGCGGTTGGTGATCCCAAGCTCCTGAGCCTGCGCCCTGAGCTTCCTGGGAGCTGGAACACCCCGTAGGTGTGATTTTGTGTCTGAACTAAAGTGCATTAAACACTGACAGCTGTTGATGGGGGCCGCGGAGGGATCGCAGGGCGCGGCGCATGGCAGGCGAGGGGAGCTGTTCCAGCGTGGTTTTGCCAAAAGCACTTCTTGTGCTGCCAGGAGGGCTGGTGGGCCAGGAGCCCAGGCCCTGACTGCAGGGACAGCACCCGCCCAGTGGCCCTTCCAGACTGCTTTTGTTGAGAGATGAGAGAAATCTGCTCCCGGGCTCTCTGCATGGTGCTGCCATTTGGTGCAAACACCACATCACTCGTATGCTGTCTCTGAAGTGTGTTTTTTCACATTTATCCTGTGACATGGATTGGGGATTTGAATGTTAGAACTGCTTGCATGGGCATCAGAATTCAGTGGGAAGACGTAGAGGCAGTAAATGAATTCAATATTGGATTGATCAACTTTTGCAAGTGTTGGCAATTGGTTTTAGCACCTTTGTGTGAAGTGTGTTCATGGTAGAAACACGTATTTTGTTTAAGAGGTTTATGCTGCTTTCTTGTTCTTCTACTATGATTTTCAAATAAATTATTAATACTCAGAAGCCCAGAGGTAACAAGAACCTTAGAGCTGTAATTTCCCCATTGAGGCCAGGCAAAACATAACACTTCTGCACTTACACATTCTTGCTCTAAGAATGACTGTGAAAATTCACACCAAAGGATCATAAATTGCTACCAAATTAATTTCCAATGTAAGTCTATCGTGCATGTGTTTAAATCTGATTGGGTTTCTTTAAAGCAGTTTACTCTGTAAAACTTTTTCCATAAAAACATGCACAGTAAAAAGTGTTTATGTTGCAATATAGCACTTAAATTGCATTTAAAAAACCCCGCACAACAAAAAGCCCTCTTTTATACAACTATTTATTTGCTGTAACATTTTACTAACCAACGGAGCAAAGTAACCCGGAGATCTGTGATGTCATGCTAAAAGCCCAAGTGTTAGCTTGCCAAGTATTGATGTTCTCACGATACTTTGTAGGCACAAAAAACTAAGGCAAAGTGGAGCGATGCTGTAGTCCTGATAAAGGAAATACAGTGTATGGAGATGAAACAGCTGAAAGGCAGGCGTGTGTTACAAGTGAGTCTGCGCAGACTGTTGTCTCCCTGGGGCCAAGCGCTTCTTAGGCATTTGCTGCATATTTTGACCAACTACAGAATGTAGGAGATCTAAACATTATACATTAAAGTTTCTTTAAAAAGCAGGGGAGTGTGTCACTGTTTTTTTAAAATCAAGTTTTTTCTAAAACTGATGCTTCAGAAATGCCTTTAGAGAGCAAAATGAGTGTGGTAATGAAAAAAAAACCATAAGCAACTTGCTCATTAGGCTCAGTTAAAAAGCTAAGTTGATCATTGATACAAATTTGCATTATTTTTCCCAGCGTGGCATTCGGTAACAACTTTTCCTCGGTGTGCTGTTGTTTCAGTTGACATTTGCTTGAATGGCCAAGCAAGTTGGCAAATTCTGTGCTGCTGTTCTTTTGAAGTTGTGACTTCAGCCCAAACAGCCTCCTCTTTGTGTGTGGAGGGGAGCCCCTTCCCTTTGGAGAGGGTGCGTGCGGCACAAAGCCTGGAAAGGGGCTGTGCACACCCAGCCTCACGGTGCTGCTGAGCACTTCACTTCGAGTAGCTCAGGTCTTGCAGGAATATCGGTTTCTTTGCTGTGAATTTTTAATGCGAGGGGTTGAAGTTCAAAATAAAAAAAAGAAAAAAGGCAGATGATTAACCTGAAAGTACATTTTTTTTATTGATCTTCAAACATAGGTTAGTATTTAGAGGGATTTGAACTACAGTGGGAATTTGCTGTCTTCTCTGTTCAATGCAGTTGTTCCATGATGGGGTTGGAGAGCAAGCTCTGCTAGGTACAAAGGAAAAAGCAGGGATTTACTTGAGGTGGATAACATTTGTTTCAGGTTTTACACATTACCACTAGAGTTGTACTAAAATCTGTTTTATGTCCAAAATTGTCTGAAAAACTAGACACATTACAGTGACAAAATATGAATGATAGGATGGGAAGGAGCAATTCTGTATAAATGCAACAGTGTATAAATATCTATTTATTGTAGTATTTGCACATTTCATGGTCAGTTGAACTTCTTTTACTGTTCACAGCCCATATCTTAGTAATTGTGGTAGGAGTGTAGCTTACACAGCATTTATGTGACTCCCTCTCAGATGGAGCAGCAGAGTGCTGAAGGACAACCCCAACCCCTCAGTATTTCTGTGTACACAGAGTTGAGGATGTGCACGAGCAGTTTTTGAATGGAGCCTTGTAGCTGCAGTAATTTTCTTTTTTAATGCATCTTCCATAGCTACAGTGAAGTGGAGGAAACCTTGTTCAGCAAGAGGAATTGCTTGCCTGGCTTTTACACTGGCCCTTCTCAGAAGCTGGATTTTTTTTGGCTGAAGAACTACGCACCAGGGGCCGCAGTTTTTTGGAAGGGTTTAGTAAAAGATTGAGGTGGAGTAAGGATTTTTAAACAGATCTTGTCACACGGGTTTTGCTGTGTTTTGCGTTGATGGGGAGTGACTGATTCCCAGTTACAGAAGTTTTGGCCATCTGAATGTTTGAGATTGGAGTCAGCCTTCCACCTGTCCAGGTGAGGGCTCGGTGCAGAGGAGATGTTGGGAGCCATCTGAGTGGGCTGTAAGCCAAGGTCGGGAAAATCGTCTTCCCAGCTGAACTCAGCTGCTCCATGCTCAGATCTGCTGCCTGACCTGCTTGCGTGATTGTGAAAACTCCAGCAATTTCAAAGGTAATAGTTAGCAGAGGTCTCCTTAGGTTGACCTGGCTTGTTTTGACCGGGCCAGATTAGGGACTGGTGGCCCAGAGCTGCCCCCTGTTCACCAGCCACGTGCAGCCAACTGCGGGCAGCACGTTCTTCACCTGACAGGTTTTCCAGTTGATCCAGTTAAACCAGCATGAGAGGCTGTGAGAGGCATCTCCTCTGCAGTTAGAGTGAGGTTTCTGTTGGATAATTCTATCTGTTAACATTAGTATTAAGCTTTCTTAATGTACTAAAGCAAAATACTATAAAGTAAGTCTGCTTTACACATAGGATCCCCTGCAAAGCTCACCTAACTTCACCACAGACGTGCAACCTTACACAAGACACTGGAGAAGATGGTGCTGTCTGCTCCCCACATCAGCAGCAGTGTTCTCCTCTCTCAAAAGCAGTTGCACATATTGTACACAGATTTTAAAACAGCAATTAATATTGTTTTCTTTCCTAACATTTCCATTTGGAGTTTCCTTTCCATAAAAAAATGTGGCTGCATTTTTATACTCGTCTCTTTATCTGTACCAAATGCATTGTGAAGGAGACAGGACTTCTAGATCATGAAGGGCTTCTGTGACCCAGTTCAGCGATTCATTGGTACATAACAGAGTGTATGAGCAAGCACCCACAGTGTGTAGCAATGCATATTTTAAACTTGTGTCATACTCAATGGTAAATAGCCATTTTCCCGGTGATTTGTATTGGTTTTGCACTTCATTATCCATGCATACTTATAACCAAGTAGAAATTGCCAGGCAGGCATCTTCTGAGGTTGGAATAAAGTACAGTTTACTTTCTGGTCCTTTCTTGTGTCAGTAAAGGTTGGATCCAAAATTGTGAGAGAGCTGTATGAACTTGCAGGAACTTTGGAGATATATTCTTCCTATAGACTATCCTGTTGGGTTTTGGGATGGGATGTGGGATCAACCTCATATTGACTGTGGAAAAAGCTGTGCAGGTTAATGTATACATGTTCACAGTGTATGCTGATACCTGACCAATTCATGCACTGGGTGCAGGCCGATCTTGCCTGATGCTGAAATGGTGCAGTTTCATCTCTCTCTGTCGGGTTCCCTGGTTCCTTTTGCACAGCATCTCTGGGTGAGTTGAGAACAGGTATCCCACAGCATGCTTGTAAGGAGCAGAGAGGCCAGATGCAGGCACTCAGGACACCTCAGCACTGCTGCCAGCAAAGCCTGGCTTAGCCTGTATGGCAGAGCAGGGAGGAAGCCCTGACAGACTGGTCCTGCTCCTTCATTAGGAAGCCCAGTTTACACAAGACAGAAAGTACTCAGGTGGTTACATGGCAATCACATGCTGGCCTGACCTCAGCCATCAGCAGAGCATCGCTGTGGTTATTAGCTAAGTATTTCCATAATGTGTGCCTCTTCAAGCTGTAATTAAAGCCAAGCCTGCCCCTAGCTAATTACAAGCTTGCTTAGAAGTATAGTTTATATAAAGCTTTTTAAACTCTATAGGGGGAAGATACACATCCACAGGCGTAATAAGAATGACGCCTTATTTTCAAAATGAAATTTATAGGCTTTGGTGTCTGTTTCTCCCTCCCTTTACAGTTTTCTACAGGCTCTTTTTTGCATCCTCATTCAAAGTTTTTGCCAGAAATACTGCCCAAGTTTCATCAACATCAAGCCAGTGATTTTTTAGTTTTCTTCAGAGTGTTTTTGTTCTTACTGCTGAGAGAGTAAACCAGATGTTAAAATGCCTTTGAGCTTTGTGTTTGGAGAAGACTAATAAATAATACTTAGATCTCTCATAAAAAGAAGATAAGGAGTCTTGAAAGTGGTGAAACTTTTTGTTGAACACATCACTACAAGGTCTCTGTAAATAATGATCCATCTATGGAGAAGTTGCTGTGTGTTGCTTAGGTGGTGCTGCACCTGTACATCTTCAGCTCAGTCTCTCAGCAATAAAGCAGTGCTGGCAGTGTAACCCCCTGAGACCCTGAAGCAGCCATACGGGCAGGGCTTGGTGACAAGACAGGTTGTGACTATGACACGTGGTTGTAGGGTGGGCTGGCGTGGCCGTGGGTCTAACAAGACATTACCCGGTGGTTGTTGCAGCACCACATCAGGCAGGGCCACCCTCTGGGGTGACTCTGTGGCAAAGACACAGCCAGGTGGTACTGACATGGTCACCAGTGCCCTTCCAAAGCATTCTCTTTGGATTTTCCTATTTAATTGCTATCTTCATTCCCCATTTCCAGGTGCTTCGCTTAGATCATAGTGCGGCCTGGGAGGGAGGAATGCACCACCACATTTTCTCATGAATGAATGGTACCTGAAAAGGAACGGGAACACAGTGGAGCCTGCAGCTCTTGTGCACTTGTCTTTGACACCTTTGAACAAGGGGGTGTTCACACAGCCTCCATCACCATGGCTGTTTGGGAAAAGAAAAGAGGGGTGTCTAACCCAATGTATGGCCAAGGAAAGTGAGATAACTCCTGCAGCTGAAGAATTCCCGCTCCTCTCTTCTGTCTAGCCATTTTTACATTTGGTATTCAGTTTGATTATTCAGGTCAGATCAGATTTAGGTCAGTTGTGATGGATTTTTTCCAAATCCAGTTCCCTAGATTCCTACTGTAAACGTTTACCAGATGACACGATGTGAAGCTGGAACACATTCGAGCTGTGTGATGACCGAATAAAATCTCAGTGGGAACCACTTCCACGTTCCTGAGATCAGTTTCTCATGTAATAAATTCTGTATCCAAAATTGTATCAAATACTTTTCTGACAAGAGTGAGGGTTTTTTCCTAACGGACAAATCCCAGCAGAGCTATTTATAAGAAGCCTCTCTCTTGTGTTTGCACTCACATGCCTGTTACTCAGACCTACACTGAAGAACAAATATAACTGAAATTTTTTCTGTATCCTTGCCTGTGCTTTTGGACTGACCCTGTTTGGTCTTATCTGACATCCTCCACTACATTTCTTTGCTGGTGTTCTGTTGGTAAGAGTTGCCATAGCAAACCACCATTAAAGGCTTCTCCCCGAAGGAAGAACCTGGATTTATTTGGTGACACTTTTTCTCTGCCGACTGTTTCATTGCTTTGTTCTGCCTGATCCTCTCCTGGCTGGGAGGGATGGGGAGGAGTGATCTGAGTGTCTTGCTCATACTCTATGCTAACACCTACAAAACCCATGTAGCGGGGATTAGGTGTGATGTTGAGCACCTGGGCAGTGCGTGGAAGAGTCCTTTGGCTTGGGAGGAGGAGGCCAGCCCATTTCAAACACAAATCCAGACGTGGGAAAAGCTGCTTGAGTTGTTTTTTTAAGTATTAAATTTAGGGCTGTGTTCTTTCACTGTTAGTTCCTAAAATGAAACTAGACATTGCCCAGAAGTTCTTACTTAACCAACTTACAGCTTCTTCTGCCACAACCTCTTTATTCATTTCCTGACACAGTAAAGTGAATCCTAGACACCAGCCTTCCCTGAGCTGTGTCCTGGCTTGCTTATTGCTGCATGTAAATCTCCTCTACATTAAGTCAGGCAGATGAGACCTGTGCTTTCAGTTTTGAAAAGTTCTGGTGTGCACAAGGCACTGGGGAGAGTGGGTTCTTCTGCTTGTGTCTTCTTGGTGGCTGCAAAACCCACGTTAAATCATCGTTCTACCATTTGGCTGTCTGATTAGATGTTCTGTGCATACCTCAAAATATGTGATGTTTTACAGTGAGATTTGCTATTTAAATAAGAGGTTTGCCATAATTGGCTGTTATAAATTACAAGCAAGAAGGAATGATTTATTGCTTATAATTAGAAATGAGTTACGAAGGGGAATGTTAGTAATCATAAAATAAAGCTTGGAATACATTGATTTCCAGATGGCTGCCAGTGAAATTGCTCTTTAATGTATAATAGACCAGACACAAGGAAAAAAAAAAAATCAGTCATCCATCTTTATTGCTTGATGGATTACTTCTATGAATCTGTAGTTACCTGAATTTTGAAATATTAGTTTTGTCTGCATAATTGGATGAGAGAAACTGAATTTGCCCGGTGGTATAGGCTACAGGAGGTGTGGAAGAAGTGAGTTACTCTTTTGTCTGGCATGATTTTTGTCCTTGTAATGCCAACAGGGAAGATCAGCGATCGATCTGGCATCACCTTTGGGTATAACAATCTCAGTGAATTGTTCCCAGAGACTGCAGGTTACTAAGGTGTTTTCTTTTTATCTTTTGCCTCATTTGAAGTTTTCATGAGGTTAAGATTGATCAAAACACTTGTCCAAAAGCAAATATCTGTAATCCTCCTTGCTTGAGTCTAGAAAAATATATTTGCACCAGAAACAGACGGCAGTGCTACTGCCGAGAATTTTTCAATAGCATAATCCTTCTGTTGAGATGATAATGTGTTCATTTAACTTTTCAAATTTCATTTCTTGTTACTATAGTTTCAGGCACGATTTAAAAATTATTTTTATTTGCCTTGTCTGCTAATAATGGTTCTTTCTGCCATAGCAGTTGCATTCTGCACTGTTACCATTTGAAAGACGGCGCTACACGATAGTTAAGACATATGGATTGTCACCACATGAGTTGTCTCACGCCCATGTTTTAAAAGTGACACTGCCATTAGACTTGCTTAACTGAGACCATTATGATTACTCATTTGCCATCATTAAAATGCTTCATAGCTTCTTTATTTTAAGTAGCTTTTCTCAGCAAGGTGCAGATTTGCCTCGCTGCCATCATTTCATCTGGAAAAATTTCCATGGTGAAAGGAATTTTTATTTTCAACTAATACTTTCCTGACCTGTGGAGAGATGAGCTCATCAGTATCTTTATTGACAAACCCAGGAAGAAGGTGTGTCAACCAGAAATATTAGATCAGTCAGCCTTTTTTGTCCTGAAGCAACTGTAATTTCCCATGGTCTGCAGCAATTTCCTTTAGAAGCAGATACGTGCAGATATTATTTGGGATCTGCTGCAGGAGCATAATTTCATTTGGTCCCAATAAGGTGGCCTTAGATGTCATTCTTTTCATTTTTGCTGTTGAAAATCTGTTGGTTTAGTCAGTGGAAAGAACAGCAAGTTGCTGTTTTCTAGCATCTAATTGAGGAAAGAGTGCTGCAGCTATGCAGAAAAATATTGCCCGCTCTGAGTTGGGTTATTGAAGACAGATGTCATGGCCGCTGCCCCTCTTGAAAAGCCTGAAATAGGTGTTCAGCTCACGCCACACTAGCCAAGTTCCTGCTTTTCAAAAGCCTGTTGGTGAGTGACGTAGGTGCTTAGTTCCTCACTGGTAAATCTATTCTGGAGTGAATGATAGAGATTCTTACTTTCTTCCGGTTTCTTCCTGCGAGTTTTGGTCCCTCAGTGCTCAGTTCCAGGCGTTTGCTGGGAGAGGCTGCTCTCATTAGCACTGAAGACGTTCTCAGTGCTGTGTTGTCTGATGCTGCACTGATGAAAGCCAAGCTCCTCTGATCCAGCATGAAAGAGGACTGAGTGGGAATCAGAAGAGGAAACAATTCCTCATTTCACTTTAGTTTTTGTTGTCACTTCAGTTTGCTTTTTTCCTGCTTGAAATGGCTCTTTCTGTAGTGTTGCTTGCTTGGGAACAGGATGAAAGCACTGACTGTTGGTGGATTGGTGGAGTCCACGCAGGGATGTTGGAGCAGAGTTAGCATGAACTGGCTTAGCTGTCTGTTAGTATCCAGGAGGGTTCAGACCCTGCCTGCTGTTCCAGTCACATCTGTGCAGCTGGCAGCACTGGCACGAGCCATCTCCTAAGGGACCTCGCTGTGTATGAGCTGAGCTCATTGCAGTTCGGACATGCTTAGTTGGAGTCTTTGCCATTAGTTGGGGTCTCTGCAGCCCTGTCACTTGGGGGAGCGATTCAGGGAAACTCCTTGGGGCTTTCACAGTGATGGTGAGCTGGACTGGGTGAAGAGCCTGGTCTTGAGAAAGCCAAAACCACCTGCCTACCTCACATTCAGGCACAGAGGGTTTCAAGGTGTGAGCGTCACGGATGCTTCGTCATTCTGCAGACCATGATGCTGTCTGTGGTTGTATCTGGACTTCTGAGGTGGCACAGTGCACCCTGACCCCCAGCCTCTGTCCTCAAGGCATCATGCTGCTGTTCATGGGTGTCACAGCCAGCCACGGCCTTGGCCGTGTGTGCCCGCTTCTTCTTGAGCGGAGGGAACAGCTCCTGTGAGCATCTGGCTCTCAGCCGGAAGCAGATGTAGAAGATGGTGGGATCCACAGCTGGATGTGCAAACCCCGAAGTGCTCCAGGGTTATGGTTGTCATTGCAGTCTTTGTTTTACCCTCTGGAAAAGAGCAGTCATCCAAGTCCCGGAGGGTCAACCCTTTGTCCTGACCCAGTGGCCAGACAGTGGGTCAGTATCTCCTGATGCTGTTGTGTTTCCAAGAAGAGCTTTAAATCCTTGCAGAGAGGTAATTCCCAGCTTTCCGGTAAGGATAACATTGACGGTTCCTAATTAAAGGGCACTCTTAGCCTGGATAAACATTTGTATTAATTTCCTTCTCACACAGATGTCTGGTAAACTGACCTCCTGAGGCAAAACCATCTGGCCTCAGGTGGGAGGAGGATCTCGGCCAGCGTGAAGAACCTGACCTGTCTCTTGTTGAGTCATTTCTCAATAGCTTTTTCTGTCCCTGCACATGAAAGGCCTGTGCATGGATATATAGGTTTCACGGGCAGTTGTCTTGGATGACCTGCATAATTACACTGCAGGCTTATGGCTGTGGGCTCTGTTCAATCTCTGCTTCCCATTGTGTATTCCGGGACCATCCGTGTATAAAATTAGTATGGGTGGTAAGCAGCAATAAGATGTTCCCTACTTGGGTGGATTAAATTAAAATTCAGTAAGAAACAGAGCTTTAGGTGAGTTTCCAAATTACTTGCAGGATTGCGCTGAGGAGATTGTTATGGTATTGTCAAACCTTTTGGTGGATGAACAGCCTGGTGGAAGTGAGGTGGGTTTATTACCTCTCACTGCTCTTTCTCCTTTATGTACTGTGCTGTGTAATCTTTTGTTATTAAATAATAAGCAAAATAAAAACTGTTGTTTGTCACAGCCAGCTTGTTTTTCAGAGAAAAACACTTTGAAAGTTCAGTCTGTGTGATCTCCAGCCCTGTCAGGAGCTATTATATTGAATCTTCTTTTAAATTGTTAAGCTGGAGGACAAACCCAGACATTATCGTGCACATCTCAGCTGAGAGCGGAGCGGATTCGGCAGGGAGCAGCCTCCGATGCCTTGTACCATGCCATTAGTTTTTGTCACAAACATGTCAAGATAATCTGTTTCCAGTGTTATGTGTGTTGGCTGACATGAGCATTAGTAGATCTGCATAATATCTGAAGCAGTTTGAAGTGTGGATGTAACACCTGGGGCTGTGTGAAATATTTTTTATCCCCTTTTATGGATCCCAGTGCCGTTCAGAAAGTGGCTTGTTCTGTTACTCCCTCCCACAAGGTACTGTGTTAATTTGCAAAGTTCATAAGGAAAATGCCCCAAACTAGAAATCATCGTAAATAGTGAATGACAACTGACACAATTTGGAAGACCAGGAGCCCCATTATTTTCCAGTCACATTACGTTTTAAATAGATGCTGTTGTCACTTCAGTATATATGGAATTGTACCTTAATGTAGGATGTTATTATTTATGGAGCTTGTGAACCTCTAATTCAGTCTGGACTTTGATGGACAGGATCTTTCTTCTGTAGTGTATATGTGCATGTGTGTCCCTTGGTAGCCATTTACAGATGAGGTTGAGTCATGCCCAGTGAAAGTTGGATAAGATACTTCAATTACTTGTTTTTTCAAGGTGCTTTTTTGATCATTAATACTCAGACCTATCCCAGCCTCAAAAGCAGTCATGCTCTTCCATGAAGACACTTTTTTCCACCCTCTGAGGTGCAGCCAGACAGCAGAAGGAGCCTGTATCTGTAGCCATGGCAGCCAGTAATTTATTGCTCCATATGGCTGGTGTGGCAGCAGCTGCTCTGGTTTAAGGAGGTCAGGACATTGGGGCATTTAAGAAACAAAACAACACCCCAACTATAAAACCTTCTTAAATGCTTCTGTACAGTAATAGTAGGGTTCTCCGTAGGCATAAGGAGAGCCAAGGGGGTTATATATTTATAACTTTTATAGCTGTAATTTGAATCAAAGCCATTATTTTAGTGGGGAAATAAGTTTTTGTCTCTCACTGCAATAGTTTTACCTTTTTCCAGTGTTGTGTCTCATGTTTTAGGGAGCAGATAGCATGGAGGGGCAGCAGGCCAGGCTGTTCCACCCAGGTGATGAGTGACCCCCTTGGATCTGGCTTACAGCGGGTGCTGACCATCCATGGCAGGAGCAGGATCCACCCCACTGCTTTAGTGGGCATTTTATACTAAGCTGAGAGAGAAACTGTATTGCCCAAATTGGATGGCAGTGCCGTATTTGTAGTAAGGAAGCAAAGACGTGCGCGTTGTGAGCGGCTCTCGTGGAACAGAAATACAGCTTTAATTTCAGTTTGGGTGTGAGAGTCCCTCGCTGCTGAGAAATGGTGTAGAAGGGCTCTCGGATGTAGCACTAAAGTTTTTGCAAATAGGCTTTTCATAAACGTGAATCTTTTTATTTTCATTAGGGGACCATTTTAATTAAAATGAAACTGGAATGTTTACTCTCTGCTTCCTGTAGCTGTGATTGTTTTCTTCACTGTGTGAGCACATGTATAATTTGCTCTAAAAGAAATGTCAGCAGTTTCTGATTACCTTGTGAGTCTTACTCAACAGCTTGATTTTAATTGGGGGGAGGAAATATTTTCAGGGTGCTCCAGGGAGGTCTGATGTCTTTGGGTAGCAGGAGGGAAAAGGTGCTATCTTTGGTACAATGTTAATTGCAATAATCATGACTACAGGTTTAAAATAAAAGTCCTTCATTTCTTACTGGTGTTGGATGTTTTTCAGTCATGTCAATGAAACAACCTGTTTGGTAATTAGAATCCTTCAGCTATGCAACCTTTTGGCTTTGCTGCGTCCATATGTTTGTAAGCATCTAAACAGGGTGATTTTTTTGGAAAACAGTAATTGAAAGTAGGTAGGTAGTCTCAAATTTCAGGAATTAAGGAGGAAATTTTTTTTTTGTGATGAGGGTGGTGAGGTGCTGGCACAGGCCCAGAGAGGTGGTGGATTCCCCATCCCTGGAAACATTCAAGGTCAGGTTGGACAGGGCTCTGAGCAACCTGGTCAGGTTCAAGATATCCCTGTTCCTTGCCGGGGGTTGGACTAGAAGGCATTTAAAGGTGAAAACTACAGTTGGGGTTAGGTAATGGAAAGAGAAGGCTGGGCACATAGGGAGGAGTGTGTCCATGCCTTCAAATACATTCTCTCTGAGCCCAGAAGTCCACTAGGATTTGTAAGTAATAGATATTTATGTAGGTCAAGAGAATCTCTTTCTTGAAATTTTTTATAATTATGTAATATGACAAGAAGTATCTGTAGCAGAATAATGTATTCTGGATTCTTCAGTGGCGCAGCTCCTGAAACATTCCCTTGGCTTCTTTTTGTTTTGATCTACTGTGAGGAGGCACCTTGAATTACTTGAGTTGCTGAAATGCCTTTTGGGTCCTGCAACGCGTTTCAGAGATGTCCAGTTTTTGAACCATTTTAGAGCTTAGCCAATATCTTGTATTTTAATATAGTGTTCACCATCAGAGATAATGATCTGAGTCTCCTCTGCTCATTCTCTGGGGTTTTGTTTCCTCCTGCTGATTATTTGAAATAAATAAATAAGTAGGAAAACAACGAGTTTCTGTGTGTTAACAAGGAGGAATGACTAAGAGAAAAATGAGAGTAAAGTACTGCTTATCATAAAAGACTGTATCTCTGGAGGCATAAATTGGTATTCATTAAGTTGTTTGCCTAGACTTCGTTAAAAGGCGTGCTTGAGGAGCTGTCTGAGCAGTGTTTCTGTAGAAAGCAAGTCATCCTCTTCGTGACTAGATACATCTAGATGAGCAGGAGAGACCAGAAAGTAACACTAAATGATGGATTGAGAACAGCCTTCATGGCAGTAAGGAAACAACAGACTATGAAATGTTTTTCGGAAGTAATGATATTTAACAGTTTGCTGTGAAGTTATACTGATCCAGCTCTTCTCCCCAGACATGCAGGTCTCTTTCACATCTGATGCAGAGCTTTTAAAAATGTTTATGTTCAATTTCTGTCATTTCTTATTCAAGGTATGCAGGGTCCCTGAGTTTTTGATGATTTCTGTGGCTGGAGGTTAAAATCTTGCCTGTGATGATTATGGTATCCTGCATGCATAATCTTACTGTATCCTCTATGTTTCATCAGATACAGGGAAGCAGTTGCAGACCAGTGCTAGGTATGACCCAGTCTTGCCATGTCTGCATTCTTCCAAAAATCAGTTTTCTTTTGATTTTTGTAAAATGTGACAAACCCAGCTATTTCAAAGACCTTGGGGAGAAGCAGGGGCTGCAGTTTGAGATGAGGTTTTGCTACTGTGCTGGCATCTTCTATTATTGCCTTGAACTGGGACAGATGCTTCCAAGGGAATGTGTGTGTTAATTATCGTGGCATTTGTGGCTCTCTGCTCTTTATCTTAAATCATTAAAAAAGTAATTGCACAACATAATACTAGAAAAGTGCTTTCACTGTTTGGAGACTGAATACTCTGTGTCAAACTCTTGTGCAACTTTTTTGATGTTCAGCATTTTTTCTTTCCTTCTTTGCAGATTAAGACCCTTGATTTCAACCCAGTTTGCTAAGAAGGCTGCCACGGAAGAGGTATGATAAGTCCAGCACTTCTCCTGATGCAACAGGTTGAGTTTGGAAATTCCCACAAGCTGTTCTCAGCCTGGCTCCGGTCATGTGGTAGATAAGGGTAAAAGAAATGAGTCTTGTCTCTCTGATCAGGCCAGGAGTTGGTTACTGTGAACACTGCAAAGCTGAAATTGGCTGTTTTCTAACCCAGACTTGCCCTTACTTATTCGTTAGGAACATTAGCTCAGCCTCCTAATGCTTCGTTGGACAGCAAAAAAGGGAAAACTCCCTGCAAGCATCTAAAAAGGTCCATGTCAAATAAATGGTCAGGAGTGGTAGGAGAGGGCAGAGCTCAGCGCTTGGACTGTCCTCACAGAGAAGGATGCAAAACTCCACTTCTGTGCAGCCACAGCTGACCCCAGGGGTGGGCTGGGCTTCTGTCAGAGACCCGTGTGGAAAGAGCTTACCCTATACAGCCTGGCTTACTCTTTGCTTTGTTTGTTTACTTTGAAAACGTAATAGTGCCACAGAAAATTAGTGCTGGTAACTGGCCACTGCCAGAAGCTCTCCTTGGGTGGCTTTGTGCACCTCCCAAAGGAATCGTGTTTATTATCAGATAGTGAAACCAGAGAACAACAATAGCTGCTTTCTTTCACTGTTATTTTCACACTGTACAGAGTATTCACCAGCATTTTGTGTACAACAAACTGTCTACTGCATATCTAAAAGTTCATATACCAAAGTATATGTATACCAAAGTATACCAAAGGTATTTATCTCTCTTCCCCATGAACGTGTGACACTGACATCCTTCTGAAAGTGAACCAGTTCCCTTGGGTAGTTTAACATCTGTGACAATTGCCCATCTAAACATAAAGCTAAGTGCCAAACTCCAGTCCAGGACGTCTGGAAGTGAATTCAGGAAGTTCTATTTAAAGGTGTTGTTTGACTGCCTTATTTTTAAAATTACAAAAAGCCATTGATTTTCAGAAACAGTTTGATATCCTGCCTAGGGAAATACATTTTCACTTCTTATTCTATGCTCATTAGAAAACTCCGCACATTTTTAGAAGTACAGCAGTCTGGAAGTGGACATGATAATTAGAAGAAGGTCACATTTTAATTAGCATGGTGCAATTTTAAAAAATAATGACTCAATTGTAGCTCCTTTATATTCACCCACTTTTTCAGAGCAGATGGATACTTTTAAACATATAAATTGATGTATGTTATGATGCTGATAGGTCTCAAACTGTTGTGTCTATTTCTGCCTATACCAGGATGGACTCAATTTGATCACTCTAGAGGCAAAAGCAGTGGTAGGAAATATAAACTGGAGGGAAGTTCCTCTAAATAATATGATTAATTTGAGCATTAAAAAATAATGAAAACCTGTCTTTGACTGATCTGAATATCTAAATACTTGATTTTCTATTAAAATTAATGGGTGTTTTTTGCCCTATTAATGAGCTATTGGAGCAAACCCTTAGGTGAGTTTGAAAAACTCAGGCAGATTCTTTAGGTTGACTGTCATGGTATATGACAAGTTCAGGAACAGCTTTGATGTCTGAATAATTAGGCTATCAACTTTCTGGTACAGGGATTTTCTCTTATGGTGTATCTCTGAAGTGCCTGGAGTTACAGGGATTCTGGGAGCTACTGCATCCATACATTTATAAATAAATAAAAAAATAAAAATAAACCATAACACTTTATCAGAACTTGCTGCCGATGGAATTGGAGAACATGCAGTAGTACATAGTTATGTACTGCAGTTTAAAACTTAAAGCATTGTAGCACTTTTCTCATGGTATGGACCAGAGGAGTTGGGGTTTTCTGGTCTCCCTTGGACTAGTCATTTTTAGAAGCACCTCACCACTGTCCTTCCAAGGAAGTGGTCCCAGTCTTTTCCATCTTTCTTACTAGGGGAGATGACTCAGTGCTGGTAACAGCTGACTGGTGACAGGTACTGTCAATATTCCCTTCTCAGAATTCTTCACATGACAACGCAGCATTCATGGTTAATCTTTAAGATTCTTCAAATTGCCACTAATTGGCTGGTTTTGTGTGCCACAGGCTCTAGTGTAAAAAACCCCAGACAGCCCAAGTACAGAATGGGTGTGGAAATTACCTTATTACAGAGCTGATGGAGGTAAAGCTCCTGTGATGTTTCTTCCCTGGATGAGAGAAGGAGGTGGAGCTCCAGACTGAGCGCACCATGGAAGTGAGAAGAAAGATCAGAAAGACCACAGCCTGGGCTGTGCTGGCACGGGCCGTGTTACTGCTTCCTGCCCTCTTCCCAGATCTCTCCTTAGTGAACCAAAGACATTATTACCTGCTCCAAATTCACATCTATTCCCTTGTGGTGTTGCCCTTTGTCTCCCTTTGTGCTGTGTCCTGCCTAACCTTGGAGCAGCTGGGGGGGAACACGTACAGAACAGGTCCCATCAATGATTGATTCCCAGGTTAGTGTTTGGAGATCATTATTCTGATGAATTCCATAGGTAATGTTACAGGTGCCAGTGTGTATTATCAACTGAGTGCTCTGCCATCGCATTAAGTGCTATCTACAGAGTGCTATTTGTTCCACAGCTCATTGCGCCGCCAAATAAATCCAACCAGAGCTGTCAAAACTAATACATGTTGGGCTTTTTCTGATTTGAAGGGTACATTTTTGCTATCATTAAATTGTCAATAACATTTTTATTTTGTAATAGGCCTGATGTGAGTTGAGCACAGTGTGGGAGAGGTTTGTAGTTTTCCCACAGAGCTCTACTGAGGAGCCTTTGCTCCTCTTTCTTCTCCTTTTGTGCTTGCCAGAGAATCCTTGTTCTGCTGTTACCATTACTGGATATTTCAGTGGCTTGGTTCTGGACTAAGTGAGAACTGGGTGGTTTTGCTTGACTTTCATTCAGACTTTCATTAGAACAGCTGAACCTGTAGCACTGGACATGAGCTTCTGTCTCTCCTGTCCCTATTGTTTGGAAACTGGTATAGTTTTGTGCAAATATTGGACCAAAGGAAGGGCTGCTCTACTGTTCTCTCTTCTTTCATGCAGGTTACCCTTCCAAATGCACAGGCTGAAGCCTCTGATGTAGAAAAACCAGCAGCTGTGCTTGTGGAGAGTGGCCCAGTAGCATACAACCCTGATGAAGAGGTGGAAGAGGAAGAGGTAGAAGAAGATGATGATCACTGCATGAGCGCCTTGCAGTTAATGGGAGGAAATGGTGAGCTGGGATGCTGCCCAAGTTACCATCTCCTGGTGCTGTGGGCTTTGTTGTTGCAGGGCTGGGCACACACAGGGTTCCCTGTCCCCGAGCTCCTGCTGCCTTTTCAGCATTGCCCATTCCTGTGGGAAGCCTGGAATCACCCTTGTCTGAAATCTGACCTTAGAGACTCTTCTGAGAAGACTTTGCATCTCGAGCTTTAGGCTAAGAGGGCTTCTCAAGAACAAACTGAAGTGTGAGGTGTTTTCCAGGATTAGGTTTATTAATGTGGATTTGAGCAGTTAGGGGTTCAGTAACCCCTCCATTAGCAGTGTGTGGGGCTCATTGCCCCCTGAGCCTCCCCTCTCTGCTCCTTCTGCCTCCCCAGTGGAGGCTGCAGTGATGTCCAGGCTGTCCATGAGCCCTGGGGACGTGTCTGTCCAGCTCAAAACAGAACAAATCATCACACTCAGTTTCTGGGGAAAATGTTAGGAGGAAGCAGTTGTTCCCCAAGTGCAGGAATGGCATTGGTGGTGCATATATGGTACACAGATGTGTGCTAATTTCTTTGGGTTACCCAGCAAAGCCACTGGTTTAATTAGATTTCTTTGCTGGCAGGAAAAGGCAGTCTCCTCTCTGCTGTGGTTTTTCCTAGCTGGACACATCCACATTTATCCTTTATTAAAAACTTCCCCTTAGAAGTTAAGCTTTGAAAATACACAGAATTATTTTTAAAATGAGAGCTGCTAATTATGGGTTGCAAAGACTCAAGATGGGAATAAGTTTCCTACTGAAATGTTATTTACTGCAAAAATCTTTCCAGCACTATTCATTTAGCTTTCATGGGCAATATGTATACATTTCACAAAAGTGTCTGTTGCTTTTAGATTGATTTCTCTGCTGGAAAATAATTGCTGAACCATAGGAAAAACAGTTTGTTGCCTGCATTTATTATTAGACTAACGTTCCCAAGAAAAGGCACCCATGTGGGGGAGGGTGGGTCTATGTTTATTAATAAATCCCCCACAAAAATAGAATAAAGGTCACTGAGTTTTTTTTCTTTGTAAATGTTACTATTTTTGAACCATACTGAGAACATTCCACTACTCCCCGTCTGGTCTGGACAACAGCTGAAAAATTAGAGTTAAAAAATAAAAATAAAAATAAAAAGGAAAGGAGTATTCCCAGAATTCGAATGCAGGTGTGCAGAGCTGCTCAGTGCAACAAATAAGTCTTTCCTAGCTGCTTTCTCCTTGGATTTTAGACCTGTCTGCCTGGAATAACTGCATGAATTACAGATGATGAACTTCACCCATTCTACACAAATCATTATAGATTACACTTAATTCTGCTTCCAAGCTTTTGCTTGTCTCTTTGGGTGAGATGTTGCCCTGTATTGAATTTGGAATATGATGTTTAACTTTCCTCAGTGCTCATATGTAATAATTATCCAAAGGTTCATCTACATAACAGAAAATATCTGTGTCAGTGCATTCAGAAGCACACAGGAGAGAAACTGGTGCATTAGAAACATACAGACTTGCCTTCTGACACACAGCACACAGTCTTTGCACTCAGCATTGTTTAAGAAAAATAAATTGGATTAAAAAATCTGGGCAAAAATTTTAAGTCTAGAAGTAAGTAGGTAAGAGAGATCCGAGTCAGATGCATTGGTCAGGATTTGTTCCACGACTCTTTTGATGCTGATGGGAACTCTGAGCTATCTCTGAACCCTTGCAATTTCAGCTCATAAATCCATGAATAATATAAACAAACCAGCTTTTTCCTTGGTGCCTACGTCTAGTGAAAAACGTGCCTACTTGTAAATGTAATGCTGCTGCTTATCAGCCGCTGTGTGCCAAGTTACTTGTCACAATCAGGCTTGATCACCTTAGCCTCTAATTTAAACCAAGTATTTCATATATACATGTGCCAAGTATTCCTAAATAAGGGTCTAGTGACAAGTGAGCAGAGTTATTTACACATACATGCTTAAAAATGATTTTGTTTTATTGAGGGAAGTACATGCAAGAACTTATTTAGCCGTAAGAAAATAGATGACTTTTAAAATGCTTGCCTAAGGCAAAACTTACCATGTAGTTACATAGCAGGCAAACAACCTTCAAGAAGCAATACTTCCATTGTGTCTTCTATCCACCCGGAATATTTGCATTTTTATATGCCCTTGTCTTTGTGTGTTTCAGATTATGGCTGTGATATGGATGAAGATGATGGCTATTAGCTCCATTTACTTCCAGGGGACATGGACTATGTCTTGTTCCCAGCAAATCTTCGGTCTTCAAACTGTATGAATAGTGAAAGAAGCTGTCTATGGTCAGCAAATGTAATCGAACAATCCTTACTTTTGTAAAGCGAATTCGAGGTTGGCATTGGGTCTGGTCAGTTTACATTGACCCATAACCCAGCAATATTCAGTTTGGATTCCTACTTGAATTTATTTTTACTTTGGTGGATCATAGTTGGAGAATGAAATTAATGAGAGTATTGTTTCCAGAGAACAAAAGAAAAGAGACAAAACAGACTGTGCATGAAGCCTGTGTGGCTGAAAGCAGCACATGTCTTATTTATGTGGCTGCTTTTAGGCATACTGCTGAAAGGGAGCAGAATAAAGGACAGGGAGGTGGGGACAGGTGAAAAGGAGAATTGTACCTGTTGATTATTTGAATACAGGAGCATTAGTTGTCTCATCATGCTACAACTGACAGAAAGAAATGTTTCCAACCTGGATTGTGAATGTGACCATGTTACTGTATACAAGCTCCCTTACCCAACCCTATCAAAAGTTAATGACAAGTTAGATATTTGTGGAGCAGTATTGGTTTTCTGAAAGAGAGTAAATGCTTCTTTATATTAATCAATTAATAGATTTCTTAAAAGATGTGACAGTAGAAGGCGATGTTGGCAGTGAAGAATCGTCTTCCATTGTGAGTCCAGTGCAGTTTTTGTGGAAGAAGGGAGAAGACCTGGCTCATGTAGGAAGTGTAGGGAGCAAGGAGGCAAAGATGCTGTGCTCATGAGCTGTTGCTAGGCATCCCTAGGGACAGCCAGATCTTCTTTAGGCTGGTGTTGCTGCAGGAGAGTCACTCTGGCTGTCTCTGTGGAGCTGCTCTTGCCTAAGTTAGAGTGAACGTCTGCTCCCAAGAGCTGCTGGTCTCTGAAACCAGTTGAAAGAAAGAAAGCTGAGCTTTTTAATAAATAAGCTAGCATCTGCTTTGACTGAATTTAATTTAATGTAATTTGCTTAACATTCACTGGGTAAATTAAAGGTCACCGTGCAGCAGTCTGACTTTCATGGCTCAAATCCCACCCTTGAACAGTCGTTGCTATGTGAATAAAGCTGGAGCTGCAGTCCTGTGTGCCCCAAAATGTCAGCAGGCAGGTCCTCTCTTGCACATAGATCAGTTCTTGCAGTGCCATGAGAGCAGGGGTCAGGGGTGGAGCCCCTGTGGGCAGATCCCACCCTGGTGCCTCTGACCTGCCTTCCCCTGGCACTGCTGGGTCCGAGGCTCTCGGCTCCGTGGGAAACGCACTGAGTCTGGATCACACTCTGGATGTCCGCAGCTGGTGTTTCCATCTCTCTCCCTTATCTGGTGACAATCATGAAAACTGTAGTGCTGCAGGCTTGTCTTAACATCAGGGAAAGATGGATATTTATCTCACCAGCATGGTTTCTCTTCATCTGTGTCTCCTGGTCAGGTCTTCCATCCTACCTTTTTTGAGGAGCACTCGTTACTAAAGCACCATCCATCCTCCTGCTACAGAGAATGGATCGTGGCAGGAAGAGAAGCTGCCTCAGGAAGCTCTGCCAAACGGTAATGGTGATGGTCACATCTGTGGTCATCACCAAAGAGGGGAAGGGCCACATGGCCTTCCACACTTCCATTCTTCTCTGTCCCTCTTGGTAGCTTGCCTAAGATGAATCATGTAAGTCGAGCAAGAGTGAGTGCTTTTTTTGGGAGCAGTCTTAATACTATTTGGCTGGTAAATATGGTTTGGTGGGTCCTATCTGTGAGGAATTTTTGAGCCCTGTATAGGAGTATTTCTGTCATGACTTCTTAAAAGCAGAACTTGGTAACAAAATTGGTGTGGTAAGGCTACTGGAAAGAAGAGCTCTTCTGAACCAAATTCCAGTTACTTAGTTTGCAGCACTTAAGTGGTAAGAAGAGATTCCTTATAATTCTTAGGAGAAAAGCTGGCATTTTCACTGAAAAGCTATAGATTTTTTTTCTGATACTTTAGGAATACTGCACAGAAACTGATAGTGAGGAGATAAACCTTTCTACCTCTCTTTTATCTACACCATAAAAGTATGCTACAAGCAGACAGTTTTTTAAAAAGTAGTTTGTTTTATCAAAGTACGTGCTCTGCAAGTGTTTGAGACCGTTGAGTTTGATTGTTTGGGCTTGAATTAATCTTCTATAGCACTGCTACAAATATACTCTCAGTATATTCTCAAGGCTTGGCTTTTATTCCAAGGTACACAGTATTCTCTATGCAGGAAATAAACATGCATAAATAAACATGTGTATGACTCATGTAGGTCGAGTGCTTTTCTCAAATGCAAGATGTTGGCTCTTAAAGAAACCACTAAGATGAATATTGCTGAGGGTCTTTCCTCCAGTCTCCTGGTTTGTTCCCCCAAAGGCTACCAAACCTGCTGCTAGGGTGGTGATGTTATGTGTGAGAGCTGAGAGCCCACCCAAATGACTGCAGCTAGGAAATTTGAATTTCAGTAGTACATTGCATTGCTGAGAACATTGTTTTGTGCACTGCAAGTAGAGGGTTGCAGTTTTTGAACGCTCTCATATGACTTGATTAGGAAAGGCCATCAGGCAGTCTGCTGGAAGAGCAAGGGGGAAAAAAAAGACTTACAATTCCATAGCATCTCAGTATTGCTGGTGAAGTTAATGGCACGGTTTCTGTACAGGATTCCTAAAGAAAGGATATTGGATAGGCAGACTTCACTCTGAGCTTCTTAAGCTATAGTGGTTATGTACATTTTTAATTTATTGGTGACTTACTGGGATTTTTATAATGTTCATTCCTTCTTCATTTAACTAAACTCAGGAAATGTAAACAGATTTGAACATGCTAGTTTCTGTTTTTATAGCTAGTCATTAAAATGTAAAAAGATTAACACTGCATTAACTCTGTTTACTACTGTTGATGTATCTGGACAATTTTGTTGTGTATAAGTAAGCCCGAATTCACTTGGAGTAATTTGGATCCTGCTTTTCTCAGGATTCTGATTATGATGTAAAGAGCTTATAAGGCTTCAACATTTGTTGTTCTTAGATTATCTTCCTTGAAGCCACACAAGGCTGTGTATCATCGGGTTTGTTGCAAAAAGCACGTCTCTTGCTGCAAGTCACTTTGCTTGACAGGCAAAACCCTCCAGCTGTTGCATCCAGCTTGTCTGCCGTGCAGCCTTTTAACACTCTTGTATTGTGGGAGTAAAAACAGAAATAAGGAAAATAATGGGCTTCTTCACTGTGCAGAGTGCATTTTCAGTGTCTTAATCATCTATGACATTTCTTTAAAATCAGTGTATTCAGTACAGCAACTTTTAAATGGTGCCAGACAGCCTTGTCTTGAGGGTTAAACATGTTCGTCGAAAAAGTCCTTGCCATCCTGGTGACTTGTTTGTGTTCTTTGGATTGCATTGAAACTCCAGTTGCAGATGTGTACAGTTAGAGTTTGCCTAATAAATGTTCTGTTTCTTATTTTTGTGTTGAATCCTCGTATTCAGTTCAGTTAGTGCCAAGAAAATTAAACCTTTTTGATGTAAGCATACGTACCATCCTTACACAACTATGAGCCATGTTAACCTTTTAACTGTAATATATTTGCTGTAAATAAAAAGTAAAACCCTTACACAGCCCATCTGTTATTATGATGCTCTCCTGATAATTTCTGATTTCTGTCTTCATGCTTAAAAATGTTCGGTTTTGATTGCTGAATGATTGGTTGATCATGGCCAAAATTTGTCATTCAGAGCTTTCTTTTGTCTCTAAAAGGGAAGACAGCTAATCAGGCAAGTGCTTTTTACAAGATACTGTTCCACTGATAGATATAGATATTTTTTGTAAAGTGCGTAACATTAACGAGGCTTTTCCACCAAGCTGTATAATTAACGGACTGTGGGAACAATATATGGTGTGTGTATTTAGTGGAACTGTTCCAGTGCTTGTTTCTGAAAGTTGTATCTTGATAAATAAGGTGTGTGCTGAGTTAAAAATCATGTTATTTTATCAACATCTGGCTGCCACAGTTTGGAGACAAAAATCCACATCTGCCCTTTGTACAGATGGGTGTTTGCTCCTTTTAGTTTTTTCTGGAAAAAGAGGTACTACTGGATCCTCAGGAGTGTCTCCTGCAAAGTTTTAGCCTATAAAAGGATGATTAACAGTAGATTTGATAAGGCAGTATGTGTCATTCCAGCATTTCACTGTGTTCCCACAGTGTGATCAAGGCACACTTCTGCTCTCATTGACATTGGGATGTTTTTATCTGAATTTCTCTTCAACTGTTCCAGCCATTTCCACTGGGAGTTGGGAACTTCTCCAGCAATCTCCATCACGGATGCCCTCTCCCTGGTAACATCTGAGCTGTTAAAAAGTACTGACCGCCTTGGCCTCATGTTTTCTGCTCTTCCCAAGCTCTTGGCTTTGTCCTGTAATTTTTCTCTTCTGTGCCACACTTTCATAACCAAAACCATTTTGTCCCCGCAGCTGCATTCATCAAATATGACTCCTTTAATGGTCTCAGAAGTTAAATAATGCTAATAAAGCTGAAATCTTACAAGGCTTTATATTACCTTCATTTGTCACCAGTAGGATCATAGCACATTTGTTCTTATGTTCATGTTTTGTAATGCAGAAGAGACTGTTACAGTTTTCTGCTCCCGTCTCGTCTGTAAGAAGAGTTACAGCACATTATTCAGTATTTTTTATGCCCACCCTGATACCTGGCAGTGGTCTTGGTGAGTGGTGGTTGTTTAACAAAAGGGCTTAAGTACATGAGAAAGGAGGCTCAGTAAGAATTCAGGACTTAGGGCATAACAAATTTACTTGGTGAGTTGCTTCATTGTAATTATTTTTTTCTTACGGGACCTGTTGTGCATTCTCATGGAAATTAGGGAGGCACATACTGTTCATAAAAATGCAAAATGAAATTCCCTTCTTGCCGTGGGACTCCAGGAGCACAGGATTTAACGACTTGTAGCTTGAACTGTACATTTGTTATTGCGTGGGAGGGCAGTAAGTGGCACAGTACTGGGCACCCGGGATCGCAATGACTGTGTTATCCATTTCTATTGCCAAATTGCAGCAAGAATGCTTTCTCACTGCTCTCAGTGCTCCTAGTAAAGTTTTTCAATTCTTTAAAAGCAGAAAAATACAGCAAATTAAAGGAATTTTAACAAAGCAATGAAAAGAAACAGCACCAACACTGATTGCCAGGTAATTTTTCTTCAGTTCTCTTCTGTGGGAAAAGTAAAAGGGATTTGTACTCATAGACTAAGAGGGGCAAAAACTGCATCTTGGCAGCAGCAGAGGTGAGGCAGTGTTGTCCATTTTCCGCACAAGAATTCCAGACTCTTCTGTTTCATGGCATATCCTGCATGATATTCATCATCTGTAGCCTGAGCAGTACACTGGAGGGTATTGAAAGAGGTAGGACACCAAGCCAGGTGAGGAAGAAGAGATGGTGAGGTATTATTGTTTCTTTTGAGTGAAAATAAAAAAGAGACTGATAATTTAGAGTGAGAATTTAGAGTGAGTTTAAGGGCTTTAGTTTGATGTTAAGGAGAAAAGATGCATTAAGACCAGAAAGATGAGGAAATATTCTTTGTAATGATGTGCTCTGGACTGTGCAATAGGCAGCATCAGGCAGCGAGAGCTTTGCTGGTTTACATCACTCAGGGATCTGTGCTATTAACAACAGTCTCTAGAGGTGGTAGCAGTAGTGAAGGAAGGGATAGAAGTGCTCTAGGGTAAAACAAGAGTACTGTGGTTAAAACCAGTCCTGGAGGGAAACCAGATACTGTGCTATGTCCAAAGCCCCTTCTTACCCTGTCAAACCTTGTCTAATTAAGCAGCAAAGAGGAGTTACCTATTGTGCTGCTTTTAATATAAATGGGGATGGCTGAGGTTGTCAGAACTTTCCAGGTGGTCACAGACTACTCTGATATGGATGTGTTGTAACTGAGTAATAGTTCTTCAGCACAGCTTCGTGTCTGGGAAACAGATTAATCTTTGGATCTGCTGTGATTCCTGCCCATGGGAGCTCACCAGAGGAAAGTCCAACACACACCAGCACCATTCAGGTGAGATTCATGGGTTGCCATGGCATAAAATACAGCTAAAGCAAATGTTTTCAAAACTCTACTCACTGCTTTCAAGCAAACTCTTACGCAAGGCCACTGAGAAATTGTTAGTTACCGCTGCATGCTGCATTAAATCAGTAGTACCTACCATAAGCTCTGAGGTCTCCAACAGCAAATCAGTATGATGTGAATCATTGTGTTGTCTTTCTGGGCCGTCAGGCACCACGAGGAAGAGTCTGAGTGTATTTTCTGCCTGCGGTAAGATGAAGGATCTTTCATCTTGTTCATCTTCCCGGTATAATTTATGTTGGTTCAGAGTTACTGGCTGCACTGCATTAATAAAATGCCATCTGAAACACCTTTGGCCAGTGCTCTTGGCACACGTGCAAGTGCAGACTTTCTGATCTCCCCTGGCCTCTAAGTGGGCAAAGGGTCTCTGTCAGCAGGGGTAGTGCCAGCCCTGTAAAGCTGCCCAGCACAGACCCCAGGTGTTGTCACTGCCTGTGGGTGTAGCATGGAGTGAAAGGGCCTACACCTCAGGTGAGACATGACAGTACATCAGTTAGAAGATTATAAATTTTATGTGAGTAGGGAGAAGCCATTGCACTAATCACTGTGCAGAGAGGTAGTTTAGGGGTCCCGAGGGCTGTGTTCAGCCCATTGATCAGTCCCATCTGGTAGTCTACCCCAGCAGGTATGAAGCTCAGAAGGAGATAAGCAATTAAGGCCATCTGTGATACCTCAAGTGAAGATCAGCAGTAGGCAGGATGAAGACACAGCCGTTACAGGACTTAGGTGAGGTTTGGAAGGCAGGCTATAGCTCTTCCAGTGTAATTTCAAGCCTACTTTCACAGTCAGGCTTAGCTGTCATTAAATCCTTGGCTAGATCTTAGGTTGATAGGGCCATAGGGTGGCTTGCTATCCAAGAAAGTGCTTTGGGGGGTTTTGGGGTGGAATGTGTTTTTTTAAGTTACTCCCTCTATTACCGTATTTTGCAAGGACTCTGCTTAGGATTGCAGCTTTCCTTCTGAGCAGTGTCCTCAGTGCTCAGCATAAGTAAGCAGTCACTACCGAGGAGCAGAGATGTTAAATAAGACAAAAAGGGGGGG
>VZTE01000556.1:2151075-2182698 GCA_013397775.1 Eulacestoma nigropectus
GGGGGGGGGGTAAAGCAGCACAAACAGAGAATTCTGGTAAAACATAGAGTGTGAAAGTTATCAGTTGGTCCAGATATCAGAGCCAGGGATGCCCCACACCAGAGTTGAAGAAGCGAGCAGCGAGCACAGTGGAGGAGACCTGGTCTGGTAAGCTGTGACCTGAAATTCCTCCTCATTTCAACTCTGAGATGGGCTCTCTGTTCCCTAATACTGCCGAGGGGGGTGGTGGAACAATCTCAGATGGCTCCTCATGACTTCCCTTATTCTTCAGCATTAATTGCTCACTGGAGCATGAACCCAACTTGTTCTCCTCCTGCTGGTGATCACAGCCAGATCCTGCCCAGCTCTGTGGCTCCACAGGAAAAGGGACTGAGATGTGATGGCAACAGCTCCTTTTCCTGGAAAGAGCAGTGCTGTTCCTGGGGGCTTCACCCGTGCCTTTGCTCTGAGTCTGGCTGATCACTGTCCCTGATGATCTCACCAAGATTTCTCGGCTCTTGTTGAGTTTCTGAGTAATTCAAGGAAGTGAACATGAGGGCTGAGGGAATCTAGAACCACCAGGGGATTTTGGCAAGTACACGTAGACCCTTAGCATAAATGTTGTCTGCCCTTCTCTGTAATGTACCAGTCACTCGTATTTTTGGAAGAGAAGGATGCTGAGAAATAGTTCCTGGAAGTGCTGCTTTCAGTTGCTGTGTGTAAGGCAAATATCATGAGAATAGGAATTGCATTATTTGTACAAGGAATATTCAAGGGGCTGAAGTGTTCAGTCTCTTTACCAGCCATTGGAGTGAACATCATCAGCTTCCTGTGGAAGAACAGCAGATTCTTGCCGTTGTCTTTCTAAACATGTGTCCTGTTTTCCCTTCTGTCTATTTCATTATAAAATAAAATATTAAAGCTTTAAAAAGCCTTTATTAGCTAGCAGATGGTTTTGCAAGTCATTTTAATGAGATGAAGAAAACTTTAATGGCAGACATTTAAAGTTGTGTTTAGACAGACTGTTGCCATTGGAAAAATCTAGTGAATGTTTTCCCCGTGTTTTTGGCAGAACTTGGCACCAGATTATATACTAGGAAATAGAAGGGGATGATTTACACCAACCAGTTCCCTCCTGAGAGTGGTTCTACATCAGTGTAACATTGTTGAGTTCAACAGTCACATGGTGATTTACAGAGGTGCAAGGGGGGAGGAAAATGTCATTAACTTGATGCAGTTCAGGAGAAATATTACATTTCAGGTATATTCACCTCGTTCCCTTGCCTCAGTCAAGACATTTTTTGGGAAGCTTAGAGTCAACCCCTTGACAGACAAGACAGCAGTGTGCCAACTCCTTCTGGACATCTCTGGATGTCAGCATCAGCAGCATGTGGGGATAAAGAAAAATGAGGTTGGAGAACACTGAGACCCTGTCCATGTGGGAAAGCCCCGTGAAAACCTGGTCTTCTTATCCTACCCTTGCTAAATTTCCTGAGGCATAAGATGCTTGTGCTGAAAGCAGTAGGAACATGGTTGATAAAAAAAAAAACCCTTTCAAAGCCTTGATGGTTCTTCCAGTTCTATATTTCTCTCTTGAGCAACCAGGGCCATGTTCTTAGGAGGTGCGAGCTGCCTTACAGGAATATGTTCACATCCACAACACCCAGTCTGTGACAAGAGGAGTTTATATCCCTTTAAATATGTGAATTCTTGTTTGTGGGTTGGTTTTTTTTTTTATGTAAGCAGTTGCTGACTCTCAGACCTGCTTCCTCCAGTGGTTGGTTTTGGCCGTGCAGAGTCTCAGCCTCATGGGAGCAGGGAGAGGGGAGCATGTGCTGATTCATTTGCACAGCCAGAGGATTGACTGTCCCTGCACATATTAAGAGATGAATCATGCTTCACAAAAGCAATAAAAAATGCCTCCTAAATGAGTAATTGCCTGGCTACCTCCTTAGGCTGTGCAACCCTTTGTTCCTCCCCTGGACTGCTGACCGTGTTACACCTGGACAAGCTTCAGTGTCAGCTTTTTGCACTGTTGGAGACCTTTGTCCTTCAGGTTTTTCTAGATCTGTCTGATCTAATCTCAACAGCCTTTTTTCAAATTTGGAAAAGCCTCACATCTACAAACAGGTCCTTAAGGAAAGCCTTCCTCTTTCTCTCCAGGCAGAGTGTGGAGGATGAACTACATGCCAGCAAGAAATAATATCTCTAATGTATGTGGGAGCTCTGGTGATGGACTTGTTAGAAATACCCTCACAAATGCATAGAAGGGAAAACAGGACCGTTTGCTGGGATATTAACACTCAGCAGAGGAGAACTTCTTTACTTGTGAGCCCTGAGGAAAATAACAGCTGCTCTGAAAAGCCCTGTGGTCTCCAAAGATTTGACATGACGTTTCCTTCCTCAAAAAGCAATGTTTCCCTGCCCACTGCTCAGGAGGAGCTTGAGAGGAGAAGATCAGGGTAAACTTCCCTTCAGGATCCCAATGGTGAAGGGATGTATCAAGGGAAGCACCAGATCTTCATCTTCTCCTCTGCTTTGTGAGATTAACACCAAATAGGAAGCATCCTCTGTCATTTTGTCACCATCCCTGCAGTCATCCCCATTAGCTCCTGGGCAGCTCTTTGGTAACACAGACCCTTGTCAGGTTCTGCTGCTTTCCCTGTCCAACAGCGGCTGTATCTGTGGAGCCCTCTCCTGAAAGAAGGGTCACTTGCCAAGGGAACCACAATCCCTGCCTTTGCCAGGGACAGACAAGAAGCATCTCTGGCCCCTTGTCTCAGTTTGAGACAAATTAGGAGGAAACGTCCTGAGATGAACGTCCTCTGATAGAAGGCAGGTTTCAGCAGCCTCTCCCCCACCCAGGTTTGGAAAGAAATTTATTGGAGGAAAGTGGAAAAAAACCTTGTTTATTTAACAAGCAAGGTGCACGCAGGCACGAGAGAATGAATAATGTTAAATAATAAAACCTCTCGCTGTGGAGAAGAGCTGGTAGATTCAGAGTCCTTTCTGTGGGTGTGGCCGTGCTCTCTCCGGAGCTGGGGCGCGGTGAGGGCCCCTCCGGGCCGCGGTGTGGGGCCTCCCGGTGATGGTGTTCCGGGCCGGAGCTGAACAGTCCCAGGAGAAAAAAAAGAAACCACAGTCCCAGGAAGAACTTCTTGCCTCAGCTAATGGACGAGAAGCTAGCTAAAAGCAAGGAATTTTAACTCGCCGTCTCTCTCCTGAGAAACAGAGCCGAGAGCTGGGGAAAAGCAGGAAGGTGCTCCCTCGGCTCTGCAGCGGTGGGAGCGCGGGGGAGTCTCTGAGTCCTTGACCGCAAAACCGCGCCGAAGAGTTCGCTCGGCTTCCCCCCCTTTCTCTCGGACCCAGCTTAAAGGCACAGAAAGGCACAGGATTCGTGTCTGGGCAATAAGCAGGCGATAGAGGATACAGCATCATAAAGTCACTCCAAGACACCCCTGCAGCAGATGCCCTACGTGATGGGGGCTTCTCTCAGCCCTGGCACACACCCTTCGAGTGGCCACGGGGCTGATGAGCAGCGAATTGCCATCCACAGTGCTGTGATTCCTGCAGAATTCCAGTCACCCCACTCCTGACAGCTCTGCCAGGGTCGGCACTGCAGAGGTTGCAGTATCCAACTCTCAAATTGCAGTGCTGGCTTGTGTGGTGGCCAAGGGGACAAAGGGGCAAGATGGAGCCCCGCTTTTCAGGTGGGTGAAGAAACACCTTTGCAGTTGGCAAGGTTTCCATGCCAAGGTGTTCTGGGAACAAGCAGACCTGTCTGTCCATGGTCTCACAAAAACATACAGGGGCTCATGTTCTTGCTCTGCTTTGACTGTGCACCTTTGATGTGGCCTGTTTATCTCATTGACTTCCAAATTCACCATTCTGTGCTGTCAGGTGTGGCAGTGCCGGCCACACCCACTGATATACATATGGCAATCTACTCGCTAGGAGCATTTTGCTTCATTTAAAGCCATCATCTTTGCTTGGTGACTCCCTGGGCTGCCTGTTGCTCTGCACTGAATATAAAGGAGCTGCTGGTGAGTTGTTGGGACAGAGTGTCAATCTTGTCTGCACCAGGAATGAGGTGAGGAAATCCCATTCCCACCTGTCTCACCTTTCCTTTATAGTCCTAATTGTTCTGAGGAAAGGAGAGGCTGGAGTGCCTCCCTTCTGCTATTAACCAGCCATAGTGTGCCACAAAACCAAACAAAAGAGCTTTTAAAGTATAGCCAGGCCGACTAGTCATCGTAAAATGTTGCACCATAAATATCTCAGATTAATAATCTGTTTATTTTCCCCTTCACAATAGGCGGGGGAGCGTTCGTGAGGCTGCTAAGCAATTCTCAGTGCAGCTAAATTTGGCATTTGGAACATGCTCATGCGACAGGCATCACAAAAACTTCGGGAGGAATGAAGACAATGTGAAATGTCTGAAGCACATGCAGAATAAATTGCAGCTGGCCTGTTTGCCCTGCACATTTATTGATGCTGCTGCTAGCTTCTTTCTCTGGCTGTTCCCACACTGAAGCTTTTTTACTAAAGCTGTGTCACATCCTGGTGCCTGTGCTTGATTAATGTGGGCTGCATCAATGAAATCTGAAGTTCATGTGTGCCAAGTTAAGCCACATCCTGAATGTTACGGTTCTCCTCCTGTCCCTTGGCTCACAGCTGTGGTGCCTGTGTCCATGTGCTGCGGCTTGGACTTACCAGAAACCCTCCAGGAAGATTCGCAGGATGCTCTGATCCCTCCAGAAGCGACTGCTCCATCTGCCTCTGGAGCTCTTTGGAAATGATGCTTTGCCTGAAAGATCTCATTGTTATCAGGCACACTGGTGAGATGGGGAAGGGAAAGGGAAGTTTGTGCCCTTCCCTGGTGCAGGGGGGTCACTAAGGGGCAGGGCAGGTATGTGAGGCTCCAGGAAACACTTGCATGCCATGGAGAACAAGCTGTCCTCATTTCAGTTGAGTAAAACAATAGGACATCTCCTGGCAGCAGGAATGGACTGAGTTTCTGGGTAAAAGATAAAATTTTCAGATCCCCTGGAAGGCTTCAAAGCGGTGCTATGGGCATATGTGGAGGGTTCTCCTTTTCCCCAGTGAGGTGTGTCATGGGGTCAGCTGGCAGGGGTGGCTTAAGGCACGGGGTAACTCTGTGAGTGGGAATGAGGGAGATGGTTCCCATGGCAATCTAGGGCTGCTAGATACCAGTATTTTTTACTTATTTGCTCCCTGGATTTTACAAATACATGTGATGGTGCTGCTTGAGCAAATAAGTGCTGTATTGACATTTTGCTTCACCTGGCTTGTGTGAGCCAAGCGTGGTTGAAGGCACCTGTGTAACCCTATAGCTGATCTCTCCCTGGAGCTGGGCATACCTGTGAGCAGGACACTGGGGTGTGAATCCCAGTGCAACACCTTCCCAGGGTAATGGAGAATCTCTGTGGACTGTGGCAGAACTCTCACTGCAGGTTTGTGAGAGGCCATCAGCAAAGTCAAGGAAAACAGAAGAAGTTAATTTCCTCCCAAAACAGCTTTCTGGAAGAGCTGTGCCTGTGATGGTGAGGTTGAGTTGCCACATCTGTGTCCATGGAGAGCAGAGGAAGGCGTGACCTTCCCTGGAACATGGCATGCAGGTGCACCTGCAGGAGCCATGGCTCTGGCTGGTTGGGCAGCATCCGAGTTAACCAAAGGCATGAAAATCTGTGGGGACACACATCCCAGACCTTTGTATCATGTAGGAGCTCTCGTCATCTTGTGCTTTGTTTTTACATAGCTATTGGGGTTAGAGACATTTCCCTGCTGTTTATGACTGCTCAGTAATATGGGGAAGACAGGACTCAATTCTCTCAGGAAGGACAATTGGTCCCATCCAAGTTGTACAGCATGTTAATATTTCATTTAAAATTCATGTGTGCATTTGTTTATGAAGTGAACACATTAGAGCCTTGTCAGGGCTGTCATCTGGGTCTCCCTTGACACGCAGCCCCAAACCTTGCCCCTGCAACCAGTGACCCTCATTCCAACATCCCCTCTCCTCCTGCCTCTCCCCTCCACACTTCCACATGGAGAACAGTTTCTCCTTTGCTTCCCTCTGGCTATTTAAAATACAGTATGCAGCCTGCCTGGATTGACCCTGGGGCTCATCACTGATGCTGCAGAGCTGGGGCCATGGATGTGCTGCAGGGGGAGAAGAGTCCCAATTTTCCAATGCAGCTCCTGTCCCGGGAGAGTTGGGCTGGGAAGGCAGCCGGAGAGAGATGCAGAAGTCCCAGGATGTTTCCTGCTGCTGGAGTATTCTCTTTTGTGCAGAAAGACAGCTGCTGTGTTTGCTACTCCCAGCTAAAGCTGTTCAGGTAGATACAGACTGCATTTCTAAATGGGCAGTTTTTATCCAATTTTTAACACCAAACTCAGGCCCAGGGTGAAGCTGTGGTAGAAATTCCCGTGGGAATTAGTGCAGAGTCAGAATGGGAGAGTCTTATAGCTCCTTACAGTGTTTTCTAGAGCAGCACTGGAAGGGGATGGTGTGTCAGCCTTAAACTGAAATTTCCTGTAATTTGTCGGTTTTCACAATTATACAATTATTAAAATGAGAATTTTCTCCATTTTTTTTCTTTGCATTTGCTGGATGCCATGAATCAGAAAGTGGCTGGAACAGTTATCTTGCTCCAATGTAATTTGATTCTCTTCCCCCAACCCCCTTAGTATTTGATGAGAAACCTTTGTATTTTCATGCTTTAATACAATCTGGCATATAATTACAAATGACTCATAGATAATCTTGGTCATGGAGCTCTCTGAAATTAGATGATAATTTAGCCTGGAATTTCTGTAGAAAGAACGAAGGAAAAGACAATTATAATTATTCTAATCAAGATATCTTTTTCTTTGCCTGGGGTATTGCTCTGTGAACTGCCAGAAGCCTGAAAGTATTTAGACCATTTCTGCTGCTCACTGTTTCCCAGGCAAACACTGCTGAGCCCTGCAGAGCTGCCTCGCCATCAAATTCCCAAAAATGCTCCTGACAGAGAGGAGAAGATGAAATGGGCGGGGGCAGGACCACAGAGGTGAGAGCTGCTGGGGTGTGAGCCGGGCAGCCGCCGAAAAGTGACCGGTCAGGAGCTTTGTGCAAACCCTGGGGCACCCTGACGGGAGGGACTGGATCCTGAGTGGCAGCAAGAGGGCATTTTGTGACATCCACCACCAATTCCGACAGCATGGATAGAGGCACAGCAGCTGGCAGAGAGGAGGGCTGGGTGTTCCTGTTTGCATCACTGCGATGCCATGATGATTTTTTGCTTTTTCATATACCCCTCTCATATACCCTTTCATATACCCTTTTATACAGCTTTGCATGTATCCTTAGTGCTTTTAGCCCACATACTTGTAATTCCCTAAGTCTGATAAGTAGCTTAGACCCAAAGTTCCGTTAAGCCAAGAGACTAAACATCTTGGAAACCTCGAAGTTGAGTCAAAAAGCCCCGGACACCAAGGTCCTCTCCGGAACACAGTCTGTAAACCAAGATAAGCCCATCCTGGGGGAAGGTTCCTCAAGGCAGGGGCTTCTCTCGAGCCTCTCATTGGGGAATCTTTGATAGATATGCTAATTTGCAAGGTATAACTGTATACGCAAATTATCGTGTGTGTGCATTTTTGGGGTGGGCATCCTGGTGTGCATCTTTCGGGTGTGCATTTTCGATGTGCATTCAGGGGTGCTTTCTACCTGGATGTGGTGCACCAGAGGATCCTTAAATAAATACCGAGGTAAAACCCTTTTTCCCCTCTAACCCTGTTTGGCTTTTAATTCTAAGCCCAGGGAAAGGCAACAACTGGATCTTGGGCATCTTCCCTTCCTCAGCTTTGGCGTTGGTTTAGGGGCTTCCAGTCACGTGCTGGGCTGTGGGGACGGTCCAACGAGGCCAAGTGCAAGGTCCTGCGTGTGGGTCATGACAATCCCAGGGACAAATTCAGTCTGGGCAGAGAATGGATAGGGATCAACCCTGAGGAGAAGGCCTTGGGGTCTTGGTTGACAAGAAGCTCACTGTGACCCAGCGATGTGTGCTCCCAGCCCAGAAGGGCAAACATAAACTGGGCTGGATCAAGATCAGCGTGGGCAGCAGGGTGAGGGGGGTGATTCTGCCCCTCTGCTCTGCTTTGGTGTAACCCTACCTGGAGCACCGTGTCCAGCTCTGGAGTCCCCCAACATAAGAAGGACATGGAACTGTTGAAGCAAGTCCAGAGGAGGGTGTGAAGATGCCCAAAGAGCTGGAGCATCTCTGCTGATGGAGACAGGCTGAGAGAGCTGGGACTGTTCAGCCTGCAGGAGAGAAGGCACTGAGCTTATAGCAGCCTAAAGGGGCTACAAGAGACTGGAGAGGGACCATTTATAAGGGCATCTTGACAGGACGAGAGGGAATGGATTTAAACTGAAAGAGGACAGATTTAGACCAGATATTGGGAAGAAATTCCTTACTGTGAGGGTGCTGAGGGCCTGGCACAGGGTGCCCAGAGAAGCTGTGGATGCCCCATCCCTGCAAGTGTTCTTGGCCAGGTTGGATGGGGCTTGGAGCAACCTGGACAAGTGGAAGGTGTCCCTGCCCATGGCAGGGGGCTTGGAACTAAATGATCTTTACTGTCCCTTCCAGTCCAAACCATGCCATGACTCTGTGGCAGGACCACCTTGCACAACAGAAATTGTGTCCTTATCCTCACTGCCAGCGCCTGGGGCCCATTTGCAGAAGGGATGTCTGGCCCATGGGATGCTGAGCAAGGGAGAGTCACCATGAAGTGCAGACCAAAGGAGAAGGAGTTGGTTGTGTCTGGTCTACCAGATCTCGTGTCCTGGTCACTCCTATGATGTGGCTGTAAATGAGAGCAGATTGGTAGGAAAATAGAGAGTTTATCTTAGGAGAGACTCAGAAGAGTGTGTCTTGTCTCACCCAGCAAAGGCAAAGAGGGGATCTGAGTTCAATCTAAAAATACTTCAAAGGGGCAGGCACCAGGGAAAATAGAAAGCAAAAAAACCCAAGGTTGCATAAGAATAAATAAAAATAAATTAACGGTGAAGTAATCTAGGCTGAAAACTGGAAGGTTTGTTGGTATTCTGGGGAGTTTCTCCTGGTTTTATGTTCTGTTTATTCAGGAGAGGGAGATAAAGGCTGCTCCCTCTGCATCCCAGAGGATGAGTCTGGAATGTAATGACCAACATGTTCATGCCAACATCTCTGACTGTCCTGCTGCTGATTGCTTCTGGCAGCAACATAAAATTAATGTGCTTATGAACGATCCCGAGCCCTGCCCTGCACCCCTGATAGGCATCATTATCCTTCCATTCCACCTCCAGGGCTGCCTGGGGCTGGCTTCTGGAAGTGTCTTCAATAGGGTCAAGCACTGGTGATGCAAAACCTCTCCTGCTTGGAAACCAAGAGATGTTGGGCCAACAGAAAAGCCAATTAAAGTGGATGGAGCAATGTCACAGGAAGAGGGATGTGATTGCACTGATTTTCATGATCACTCTTGGCATTAATTAGATCAAATACTGTTTTTGATCTGTGGTGGGTACAGGTTTCTCAGCCAGCTGTCCTCACGTGGAGCAGCATCCAGTCCCCACAGGGCCCGTACACCAGGTGAGAGGGACCCCAGGTGGCTCCAGCCCCTGGGAGATGGAGGTCTCTGGCATGCAGATCCCTTGCAGCACCCACTGCATGGGTTATACCTGGGCTTTGCCTTGGTTGTGGGCCCAGTGGAGGGGCGAGGGCTGGCAGGGTGACCCGTGAAAGCAATGAGCACGTCTCCTGCCCCTCGCTCTGCGGGTGCCAAGTGCTGCTTGCACACATGAAACTGTGTGTTAACAGCTGAAATCTCACCTCCTTTTTTTTTTCCCCTTCACCTTTATAGCTCTTGGCTTTTTCCCTGCCAGCTCTTTTCCCACCTACCACTTCCTAGCACACATCATACTGCAGCATCACACCAATCACTCGGTGAAAGAACCCACAGATGGGGACTGGGCAAAAGTCTCCCTAAAAAGGACTTGACCTATTTTGCATTTATTTCTTTTTCAAGCAAAAACTTTGCCTCGCTTCCTCAGTTATGATGGCATTTCTATGTGTGTGCCAGGGTGCCATGGCAGCAGAGCTGGCAAACAAAGGCAAGGTGAGATGCTGTGGCTGGGCAAGGATAAAACTCAGGAATGCTAATGTGCTGTGGAAGCCACTGTGAGGCCAGGAAGGTGATAACACTTAGTTAATTCTGTTTGCCAAGCCACCATCTGATTTTGCAGCTGTGTCCCCAGCTTTGGTTCAAACCCTGCCAGCAGTGATATCCCAGCCAGCGCTCTCCCTCCCGGTGCTGCCACAGGCTCTGCAAGCGATGAGGGCAAAAGGGCTTTGCTGGAATGAATGAAAGAGGAGTTTCCCAACTTGCATTAAGGCCCTCCACCCTAAATGGGGTTATTTTCCTTTTGTAGGAGCTCAGGCTCTTGGGGATAAGCCCTGCCACCCCCAGTCTTGATGCACTGGGGTAGCATCTTCCTGCTGTGCCAGCTCAGTTTGTGCCTGCAAAACAGCTAAGCCTGAATGTTTACTCCTGCTGTAGGATTATGCAGGCAGCACTGTTGTTCTGATGGAGCTCATCCCTTTACCCCCAGGAAAGCAGCCAGAGGAGGCTCAGATGGCTGGGGGAAGCATTTTATCCTTATTTTGCTATGATGCTGTGCTGCCAGTACGTAAGGCGGGACTGGCCTGGGGCTGGGCCAGCACAGAGGCTCGAGGAAACAAAACAGTGGTGGATTTCATGTTTTTCTCTGTATTTCTTAACTGCACACTCGGGGCAGGCTAAGAAGATGGGGAGGCAATCGGCTCTACCATGTGGATGAGGTGTGGATGAGCTGGGATCCCCTCAGGACACTGCTCTGCTGGAGCACCTCTCCTGTAAAGACAGGCTGAGAGAGTTGGGGTTGTTCAGCCTGGAGGAGAGAAGGCTTTGGAGAGACCTTAGGGCACCTTCCAGTACCTAGAAAAGGAGAGCTGCAGAGGGACTTTTTAAAAGGGCATGGAGTGACAGGACAAGGGGGAATGGCTTCAAAGTGAGGGAGGATAAGTTTAGATTAGATAGTAGGAAGAAATTCTTTACTGTGAGGGTGAGGAGACTGTGGAACAGGTTGCCCAGAGAAGCTGTGGATGCCACATCTCTGGCAGTGTTCAAAGCCAGGCTGGATGTGACCCTGAGCAACCTGGTCTGGTGGAAGATGTCCCTGCACACAGCAGGTGGGTTGGCACTAGAAGAATCTTTAAGTTCCCTTCCAACAAAAACCATTCTGTGATTCTCTGATGCGCTTTTTTTACGTGCCTGCAAACGCTCGTTAACTCAGCAACAGCACAAACAAACTGCTTTGCTGGAAAGCAGCTTGCAAGGGGAGGGCCTGCTCTGCCAGGGGTTTCTCAGGGCTGTCCTGCTTCCTGAAGCCTGTCAGAGTCAGGTTTAAGATGCTGTAGAAGTAGCAGGAGACTAAAGTCTCTGATAGACGCAAAAATAGCAAGATCAGAGAAAAATGCGATTGGATTCGGAGCAGCTGCTGGGAAACAGATTTTTTGCAATAAACTGAAATGCTCTTAGCACTTGATGTTTGTGCACTACAGTGAAAACATCCCTGGTACAGAAGGTTTATTTTAACTACAGAGGACACAACCTGTCAAATGAATGCACAGCTCCTGATTTGATCTAATTCATTTTCATGTGTGTGTTTTTTCTGCTCCTTGGCAGCTCTTGTGGGGCTTGTTGAGGCTGATTTACTTGTGCTTTTGGAAGGTGGGCTTTATGGGAAGCCACAGCTTCTGCTCCCCATGTGGAGATGCATTATCAGACAGGACGGAAGAATAAGCAGGGCGATGGTGGATGTTCAGATTTGCCAGCTGAGCTAAAACACTGAAGGGGAGAAAAAAAAGCTGTTCTAAACATTTCTTTTGATCTCAATCCAGATATCTGATTTCACTTCAGATAAACTGTGTATTTTTTAATATTTACTACACACACCCGCCTCAAATGTAAGTTACATTTAATGCACATTTGCTCTAGTATTTACAGTAAGGGATGTTGTGTAAACTTTTGAAACACTGCTTCACAAAGAAAAGTTAATTTAAAAAAAATGTTAATATTGTAGTCGAACTTCCCTTTGTCAGACAATCCTCCCAGCTCCCTTTTGCTTTAACCAGCCTGACATGCATCTGTGAACTCTTTGGGTCCGTCTCAATCTGCATTTTCAATTGCATAAGCTCTGAACAAAGAGTTTCCTTCCTGCACTGGAGAAAGCTGCTCTGCATCCTCTGTCCCCAACGCCACCAGATGCCCCTGCTCCTCTCCTGCCTTTTGTTCTTGTCTGGGAAGTCTTTGCATCACTCCTTTGGTACAGCAGCAATTTCAGTGGGTAAAGTATGAAAATGCTGTTCTGTATTGAAGCACTTGGTGTTTTTGGGGGTGCAGATGGGGCCTTATGTGCTCCCTGCTCCTGGCTGAGCTCACATCTCTGCAGGGATAACTTCTGCCTGTCCTCCTGCTGATTTCTGAAGGAGAAAATTAATAGGCATGAAGCCAACAGCTTTATAGAGGTGGGACTTCGTGACAGAAAGGGACTTTGGCGGTGCTGTGAAAGGAAAATTATTTCTATACAATTTAACATGAATCAATGTCTTTTGAAGATGAAAAAAAAAATCCACCACAACAAAACATCATCACCTGAGGACCAAAAAAAAAGAAAATGTGTTTGCTTTTAGCATGGTGGTGGTACTGGTGTTCAGTAGTGGATGCTGGAGACGGATGTTGTCTCTGCCCAGGCTGGAAGTGACCCACGTCTTCTCTGGCGGAGGGTTCTGAGCAGAAGCAGGACTAGGGGGGTTCTGTAGGCATGACTGAGGTAGGTACAAGGCCCACTTGAACCCAGACTGGCTGCCCTGTACTTTCATGGTTTGGTTTGAGATGCTTTCTAGAGCGCTGGCACAGAGGTGTGGAAGAGGGGGGTAGGCAGGCGCTCATCTTTTTCCTCTTTGTCTGAAGGCAGCACCACCTCTCCTTCAGGAAACCTCCATGTGTAACTTCCCTCTGTGGGAAATGTATGGAGATGTGCATGTGCTCAGCTCACCACACATGGATTTGGGAGTGAACTTCAGCAGCCTGTCAGCAGGGAAAACATTTTGCCACTCTGAGGACCCAGCTCCATATTGTGCAGAGGGCAAATCCACCTGATGTCCATCTTGCTCAGCCCTTCTGTTACCCTCAAATTCCTGTGATTAATCAGCTTTTCCTACGAAAATCCTACCCACAACATGGCAAGCCAGGAACAAGGAAGTGATTGCTCATAGATACGTATCTAAATTGCTGAACTGGTACCAACCCAATAACAAATGTAATTTTGACAAATGTTCCTACCGTAGGCAGAAGCTCCAGCGCTTTGAGAGGCAGAGTAGCTCAGCCAGCAGGTACCCGACAGCAAAATTAATGATTGATTCTCAATTCTATATTTATTTTAAAGTGTCACCTTCATTTTGCTTTCCCCCTCTACCTACCAGCTCGGACACAACTGAGTACAGAGGAGGTGACTCTCAGTCAGGGAACAAAACCATAACAGCCTCTTGCAGCATCATCCACGGACCTTGGGAAGCACTGTGGAGGCACATGGTCCTCAGGCCCCAGGAGCAGATGCTGAGGGATGAATTTCAGAGGGAAGAGATCATGGCTGGGCAGATACAGTATGTTCACAGGCAGAGAAAGATTTTCTTTTAAATTTGATTTATGATAAGTGGAGAAAGGGCGGGACTTCCCAAAGCAGCTAAGGGAATTAGGTGCCTGATTCCCATTGATTTCCCTCTGACAGAGATTAATGTACTGTTTTCCACTTTGCGATGCACCCAGATGCGTTGGCAGGGCAGGATAATATATCAATCAGTGAGTCATCTGTCTGCTTGCTAGCTCCCATGAACGGCAGGAGGATATTTTACATTAGGCTCTGGATCAGGCTTTTGTCTGCTAATCATATTTTGGGTCGTGTTGTATTGGTTGTTTTTCTGTTTGGTGGCTGCAAGGTGTGTTTGCAGGGGTTCCTCGGGCACTGCACCAGCAGTGGGCAAGGCTGATCCGTGGAGTGGCTTTTTTCATGGGATGAGGCAGCAGCAGGTTTTAGAGAGGGGAACATCTCCGGTTCATTTTAATTTCCCCAAATTCACAAGAATTGCAGGAAGAATAATTGGACTAAATGATATTTTCCAATCACCTTAGGCACTTTGCTGAGGCTTCATTTGCATGACAGAGCTTTTTATTTTCCACCTTCTGATTCTCAGCAGGAGAGGGACATTATTGTCACTAGAATATTCCCGATTCAGTGAAATTTGAGTGGGCTAATTAAATAATGTAAAAACCTTGCCAAAGCCCAACAGTTTTGTGTGAAAGGAAATGGCACGGCGTCCCCTCTCTTTATTTAAATGGGAGGAGAGGAAATATGTGAGTCTAATGAACTCTCTAAGTTCCTGTGGCTTATTCTGAGCAAAGCAACCTTTAGCACTATTTGCATTATTAATATCCCAGATGGGCAAAGTGGCTGATACCTGATACCAAATAAAAAAATCACATGGAAAAACTTTATTAACTTCTTCCTGTTGTCTTGGTGAGGTTCCTCCTCAATTTCAGGGAGTGAACACTGCTCCTTGGAAACATGCTGGAAATGGTGAGCACTTTCTGTCTGTATTACTTTCATATTCTGTTTGTTTAAGGACTGGAAGGTTTGGCCTTGGAAGTTAATACCCAGCTCCCATTCATGCCCGTTGACTTTGGATGAGGCACATGTTGCTCCAAGTCTTTTTAGAGAGGGATGTGAACTTCCGTCTTGGCAGAAGGAAGCAACCAAACCTCTGTTCCCACCAGAGCACGCAGTTTTTTGCTTTTTAGGGAAATCCGAAGTATTTGCACACTGCTCAGTGTCTCTGCTAGCTCTGCAAACCCTTTCTGCTCACCAGGTGCCTTTATGGGACCAGTGGCTTATCCAGGGTCCCTGGGAGCTCAGTTGGCCAGATCTAGATGTGACAGAAACAGGGACATGTCAGGGTCAGATCACAGTGCCCTGCTCTGCCCTGGCAATGACTGAGCACTGAATCTCTGACACGATCCAGGTTAAAGACATCCTTTTTGGACACGTCTTCTTAACCACAGGTTAAAACCAGATCAAACCTGGAGTAGTGTCAGTGGCCCCATTTGCAACTGGAGCTGTGGGGTCAGATGGGAAGGAGGAACTTTGGCAGTTTGCTGCCAAAACTGGGGGCTTCTTAATCTTCACCCCCCAGCTGTAGCAGAACTGTCTCCTCAGCAGAGCAGGCACAGGAAGTCCAAAACATAACTTGTCTGAGGGGCCACACTTTGGTCTGCAACCTGAGGATGCTGCTATCTTCCTCACCCCTCCTTCATCTGTGTGGGTGATGGAGACCGTAAACCCAGGGGACTGGATGTGCTATTACAGGAGGTGCCTGTGGACTTGTGTGGAGCATCTAGAAAGACTGTTCTGTCTGTGCAGGAACTATAAGAGAAATATCAAGCGCAAATTTACAAACAGCTAACAAGGATCCCAAGATTTTGCAGAGGGGAGATGTGGGATCATCCCACCCCCTGGTGTGTTAGGTAACCCTAAGGAGAAATGATGTCCCTGGCTACCCAGAGCTCTGGATTAGGAGCCTGGCAAGTTAGATTTGTACTAAGAAGATGTCTCATGGTTTGGTGGCTTCGTTTTTTTTTTTCCTGTACATGTGAGATATGGTGAGAAAAAATGCTTGAATTGTTCCGTGCCCAGATTGCTGTTACAAGTGAGTGCCTGAGGCTGAATGTTTCTGAGTGATTTCACTGTCCAGTCAGGACTGTTGATTCTGCTCCATCAGGTGCTGGCAGCTTGCTGGATGTGCTAAGAATTGCTGGGCTTTCAAAAGGCCTTTAGTATATATCTGTCCTCGCCAGTGCTCTGAGAAACTTTGTGAGGTTCCCAGAAGGTCAGACAGAGCTTGGAAATGTCCTGAAATATTTGTCCCAAAATCTTTTCTGGAATAAGAGCTGCTCTTCTGGTTTCATGTCCTGTCCAAGAAGGCACTGTAGCTGCCTGCCAGCCCCTCTGAGGTCCTTGGCTGCAAAGTGTGCGTGTGCTTGCTCTTAAATGAATGAATAACATTGTTAAAGCCAATAAGGACATCCATGTGCTTGGCACTTGGTTTGTTTTATCCTCTGCTTTCAGTTAGGGTTTGATGTTTTATCAGCCTCCCTTTGTGCTTCTGCAGACTTATTCCTGCTTCTGTGTCTGCTCCAAGCCCCTCTCCTCTGTGTGGGCATCCCATGGTGGGCTGTGCATCCCTCCCTGCCTCTCTCCCTCTCTCCACCATCAGCATGGTCCCTCTCTGCCTTCCTTGCTGCAGGACATTTTGTGCAGTGCAAGGGAAGAGTGAGCATCACCCCTGCTGTTCCCCAGCTCCAGTGACCACATAATTCAGAGAGCAGAGAATGGATGATGGTGCAAACGTGATCAGATGGGAAGCGATGAACTGAAGAGAAGCATTATTAAAACTGCAGCAGCTGCAGGTTGAGCTGTGCATAAAAGTTTGCAGGGATCCTGCTTCTGGCCTCTTCCTGAACCTGGCAGTCATCTTGAGGAGTCACATAATACTCTTCCATAGGTTAGAGGAACTTCTTGGCACCCTGTATCACCCAGGATTTTTTTTTTTTTGAAGAGTAAATGCATCAGAAAAGGTGCAGAGGAGGCTGAGCAGATCAGCAATGCTGAAGTCCCTGCAACAGCAGTTTCTTGCATAACCCACCCCAGGAAGGTGCCTGTGCTACAGAGGGGGCAAGAAAGTCCTTGCAGTCCCTGCCAGTCTGAGCACTTGACTCTGGAGACAAGTTTAACTCCAACAGACTTGGAGGCTGAATGAAAACTTTGTGTCCTAAATCTGCCTTCTCTGCTGGGCTGGTTCTCATCCTCCCCTTTTATGTGCTTCTGCTATTTTTATCTGGCACACAGGTTTGCTGAGTAAGAGTGCCCTCAGTCACTACTAATCAGCAGCCTCCCCAATCATGTCTGGATAAATAGAAGTGTAACATATGCCCCAAACAGCAGAAGAACTGGAAAACTTCAGTGACTAATCACTGTGAGAGAGTCCATCACAGCCACCAGAGCCATTTCTGCTAAGCTCAGGCTAAAAATCCCAGGGCAGATGCTATTTATGTTGTACAGCACTTCAGAGGCAGCCCTGCAAGAAAGCAGATAGAAATGAAGGTCAGACCAGGCCTTTTAAACACTACATTACTTAAATGGCTTTTCCTGCCTCAGCTGTCTTGCTCTGAGATTAGCCCAGCTCCAAATGAGGAGGGTTTTTTCCCTGTCGCAGTAAATCCCATGCATATTTCTGTGCTGGTTCTGAGGCTGGGAGATGCAGAGCTATCCTGTACATTTCCAAACAATTCCTCAAGCTGAAAGCTTGGCTGGGCAATCCCTTCTGAAATAGTTAATGATTACAACATCTCCCCAAATTGCATCAATCCTTTGATCTCCTTGGTGTTTGAAAAAACCCTGCGACTCATTTTCTAAATTGCTGTCAAGTCTTTAATTTTTTAGATACCCAAAGCTGACATGTGAACACACCCATGTCTATAGCATAACCTTGGCTTCTCTGAATTTATGAGAAGCTTGGCAAAATTTGAATGATTGAGTTACTAAAATAACTTTCAATGTAATTACCATGCATTGCCTTTCCAGGTACCAGGGAAATTGGATAATTGAAGTTCAGGTGATGGAGGTTGCACAGCTTTTTGTAAAATCACGGAGTGTCCACTGTAGCTCTTTGAAGAAACCTCATTAAAATCAACAGAGCTGCATATGAAAACACTGAGGGGTTCATGGTTTGGGAATACTTCTGCTCTTCTGTGGCCATTTTTTTCTGATAGACTGGCTGGAAAACTGTCTGGGTGCTGGTGAATGAGGATTGGGTTGCAGAGCATGCTGCATTCAGTGCAGTCCAGGGATGCTGCAGCGACTGTCTCGAGTGTTTGCACCTCCTGACACTCTGCAAGGGCAGAGACCAGACTCTGCATTTTCAAAGCAAGTGTAAACCCAGATTTAGCACCCTATGGGTTACAGATTTAATCCGATATAACAGAGAGCAGCATGTGGCCCATACTTCAGAGCTATCAGTGGTTCTCACGTAATAAAGCAGTGGCACAAACCTGAATGCCTCAGAAACCATCTTTTCCTGACTCTGACCCCACCCTGACAACTGTGTGCCACAAGAATGCCTGCACCCTGGGTTAAAATTGCACTTACCAGCGGATAGGTTAACTCAGCACTTTCGCAGCGTTTGTAATTTGAGTGCCTTGTAAAGGCCTCCCTGTACCAAAACGAGCATGTCCTTGACCTATTGCTATTTAGGTAGATTGCCAGATTATACATTTAGTTATTTTTTCTTATGCTGCCCTGAAGAGCTGTAGAAAGAACCATCCCTCCATCAGCTGAGCAAGGCACCCCATAGATCTTTGTTCCAGGCTCTCAGCAAACTCAAGGAAATATCTCTGCGTCACCTGTATTTGTTCCACACTTTCAACTTCTCTTTGGAAACAGAATTTCTAGAGGCTTTTTAAGACATTTGGGACGCTTGCCTGTGCCCACCTTCCATATCCTGAGCAGAGCAAGGCAGGATGCACCGCTGCTCCCTTTCACCGGGTATCAGAGGACTGAAAGATCTTTTTTGGGTCAGAACAAAATAGGACGCCCACACGAACACAAGGGAACTGTGCAAATGCTGGATTTCTATTTTTTTATTCTTTGGCCAAACTGTGAAGGAAGCTCAGATTAGATCAATTCAAAGTAAATTTTTTAAAAGTATTTTTGCAAGGTGAAATATTAAGCAAAATATTTTGTTTTACTGAGAACATAAAGTCTGACTGCTCTGGTACTTGACTTTGTTATTTTTTCATTATTAAGCTTGAAACAAAGCCATCTCTTTCATGCCTGAATTTCCAAGAATTCCACTCCCCTCATTTTAATTTTTTTTTTAATTTGGAACATACCCAAGAAGTTCAGTCCAAGCTAATAAAATCTGGCCATCTTGAGAACTTCATTTTTTTAAAAAAAATTCTTTTTACACCTTAATATTTCTGGCTGGTTTTCCTACGTGGAGCTCCCAATCTTGCGCCCCCAAGTCTTGCCTCTGGCACCATGCCCCATGTGAAAGCTGTGGGTGAACTGACATTTGTGTTGTCAAGTGTGGCTTTGGCTTGAAAAGTGTCAAGTCCTTCAGGTTGGTCTCCTGTGACAACTCAGGGCAGCTTCCCAGAGACCAGGAATTTTCTGAACAACAGAAGGACTAAAAAATGTTGGGAGGGACAAACTTTTAGGCTCTGATCTGTGCAACCATCATAGTGACAAGCCTGTGTGTTGCTGTAGTACATACAGCATCTTATTTTGCCAGACAAGTGTGATATCAGATCCAATTGGGGAAAAAAAAAAAAAATAGAAGAGCGCAAGTCCCAGCTCAGATAACATTTATGAAGTCGAATCAACTCAGCCCGAGCCAGGACAGCACTTAAATGTGTTCCCAGCCTTAAGCATGTACCTAAACTGGATCTAAGCATGCCCTGAAAATGCTCATGTGTTTTCCAGAGCTCAATTTGTTGCTGCCCCAAAGGTTCCCATGAAAGCTGTTGCCTCCCTCAGTAAAGAGAATGAGCCTAGTGCACAGTTCCCAGAAATGTAAAAACTATAGTTAAATAAAATGGCAATAATTGGATTTATGTCATCTAAATACTCTTTGGTGTGAAATCTCCCGTCTGTATGTGGGTGAAACGATTTCTTTCATCTTTGCATAAAACCAAGAAGTTATAAAAATGAGAGGGTATAAACATATCCTTCAGCAGCAAGTGTTGTACTGAATTGGCAATTCTTCTGCAGCTGAAGGGAAAAAGATGTTGAATATTAGTATATTGCAGTGTACACATTAGTAGAATATTATACAAAAACAGCATTCACTATTCTGCATTAAATAGAGGTATATATGCATTTAAATAGGCACATCGTGGCTTGGGTTTATTGCGCCAATATTTTATTTATCTATCACAAGCTTATTTTTACTGCTGACAAATATTTTCTGTGTAGTTTGAAATTCAAAAGAAATAGTCACACAGAGTCATTAATGTTTAAAGTCACAGGATATTATTTAGTGTAGTGCTAGTTGTATTATATTATACATTATGCATTAAATACTTTTTGGTGGTACACTTATTAAATACAAATTGAGGCAAACCAATCCCTCAGTGGAAACAGACCTGCCAAATAACTATTTTCTTTTTACTTTCAATCTGACATACAAATGAAGATCTTTTGGATTTCAAAGCTGGTGCTGTTTTTACCCCCCTCTCTCCGTTTTCAGTGTGGATTTCCAGGGCTATGGGGACTTGTTAAAGAAAGATCAAACATATTATATATATGTATTAATGCATGAAACAGATATGTTTACCTCACTGGGGCATTGAGAATTAATTAGTCGATGATTAGAAAGTGGTGGGAAGTGAAAACCACTATCTAAGCACTCGGTGCTGTTTTTTCCTTTGAATCTGCAGCTGGAAGTGGAGGCAGGCAGAGACGGTGCCATGGGACGTGTCCCGGGTGTGGGTGCAGCCGCAGCCCAGCCCGGCAGCCGTGGCTCCTGCACGGGCGTGCTCTGCACATTTATCTGATGGATGTGTGGAGCGGCTTTCCTGGGCTGCTCAGCTGTGAACGCTGCTGATGAACCAGCCCGTGCCTGCAGCCTCCGGCGGTGCTGCGGTGTCCCCGGGGCCTGGCACAGGAGCAGCCCCAGGGTCCCGCAGGCTGCAGGAATGCCTGGATCCCTCTCACACAGGGAGCAGGGTCGGAGCAGAGCAAACGTGAGAGAATGGCTCCCCTCAACAACCCCCAGCCCCTACCAGGGACTTCCCAAGCCTGATTAACCATCCCAGATTTATTTCCTGTGACATGTTCATCCTTTCATTCTTCCCTTGAAGCCAGGTAAACCCTCGGCATCCCCAGGGCAGAGCTGCAAGGAGCTCCCAGAGCTGGTTCTTTTTTATTTGTTTTTAACCTGCCAGCCACTGTTTAATGCCACCTTATTCTTGTGCTGTGGAAGGCAAAGAGACGTCAGTCCCTGCTCACCCTCTCCATACGATCTCTGAGCTTGTAGACCCTTATCACATCTCCCGTCATTCAACTCCCAACATGAGAGGCGAGACAAATCCTGCTTAGCTGTTTCCTGCGTGGGTTAATTTCCCTGAACTTTCCTCTAAGGACAAGGCCCGTTGAGCCAGTGCTGAGGGGTGGAGAGCTTGGTAAAAACGGACTTACAGACCGTGAGTGTTTCTGCAAAGCCTCTGGGAAGGTGAGAGCTCTCATCCCACTGGGAGGGGAAGGGGAGGCACCAGGACATGAGCTTGGAAAGGAGATTTTTGTAGCTAGCTCAATGTGTTGAATTACTGCTCCTGTGTGAATTTTTGTTTCTGAATGCTGTGGCAGGTATTAGTATATTGGGATTGTAATTAGGAGGCAGGACAACCAGGGGTTTTATGTATGTGTCTTTTGTTATTTAAATCTTCTACATACAGCCAAAGCCAGCTCTGGAGCTGCCTGTGCTGGCTTGGCAGCTCTTGTCTACCCCCAGTGAAACCCATTTAAATCATGGAGACTCTTGGGTCTCCCAGCTGTCACAGCCCCCTGCTACAACAAGAGAACCAGAAAAGTCTCCCTACCACCTCTGGCTCAGTTAAGCAAATGTGCTTTGGGTTTTCATGTGGGCTGAAGGATGGGGTTGTGTTGGGTGGGGTCACAGATATCCAGTGCATCCCCAGGCATACAGGCAGCAAGTCTCAGCCATCTCTAGAGAGCAGAGACTGCTGCAAAATCTGGGGGAAAAAAATCAAACAAATTAAGTAAAACATTAAACTAAAGAAAAAGAATAGATTTTGATGGTTTTGTGGGATTAGAAACACACTTCTTAGGCAGCCTTTAACCACTTAATTCACTGCCAGTGCCCTCAGACCTTGCACATGAACGGAAAGCAGGACTTTGAGAAACATGGCACAAGGGAGTGGAATGCCGGGGTGTTGCCATCAGCCCCTCAGAGCAGCTGTAGCTGAGCAGGGGTTTCAGCCCTTGCAGAAGCAGCCAAGCCCTGTGGTGATGTTCAGCCACAGCCACAGCCCCGCTTCTTGCTGAAAACAGCACAGTGAAAGGCCACTTTACAGAGCCACACTGAGGCCTGCCCTCAACTCCACTGGAGTTCCTTGACACGATGTTTTCCCTTCCCTTGGGGACATATAAAAGCACTTATCCACCCGTGCCCTGTGGGCTGAGGGCTGCCGTGGGAGAGCGTGTCCGTGTGTGCAGCCCCAGGCACGGCTCTCAGGGACTCACGTGCTGTCACTGCCACGGAGCTCCACACATTTTAGTGCATTTCAGCAGGACCCCTTGGACACACATCTTGAGCACACAAGCAGCATTTTCTCAATATTGGTCTTTCTGCTTCGGCAGCAGACGGATTGAACAGCGACTAATTCCTCTTTTCTTGAAAGCAGACCAAGCCTCAGTGCCTGAATCTCTCATTAAACAAGCAGATTTACTGCCTTCTAATTTCCTATAGATTTTGCATTAGCCTCTTATCTGCTCTGCCTCCCACAGCAGACTGGATGAGTCTGTTCCCCATCCGGGTGGCAAACAGTGTCAGGACTTTAAGCACATTTACTGGGTACAGTGGCTGCCGAGTAGCACCGACAGCTGACTTTAGTAGGTGAGGGGACAAGCTGTAGCTGCCATAAAGGAAAACCTCCAGGTCTTAGGCTCATTTTATCCAAATCTGTCAGAGACTTAAGATCTTTGTCTGCATGTAATTAAAAAGAGGACATGAGAGGACAGGGAAGTAAGTGGACAGGCAGCAGCACCGACTGATGGGGTGACTGCTGAGGCAACCAAGAGGAATATAAGAAAAACAGGAAAAAACATTAAAAATAGCTCCAGTTTTTAGGGCCACATAGGGCAAGCTCTATAGAAATTGAAGAGAGGGTCATAAATCCATTAAAACTACTTACAACACTATGAGAACAGGGACAGTATAATATTTTCCCCTGCCACTTCAGCTCCCCGTCATGAGGAAAGGGGATGGATGGCAAATGGGGTCTGCCAGAGAGTGGGATAAGGTGCTGGGAGGGGGCTCAGGAGGGGTGGGTTTGCTGGGCCAGCTCCCAGTAGAACATTGCTGTGATCACTGCAGCACTGGGGGGAGCAGCAGCACACACGGATGCCTGTGATGGGCTGGGCGCTGGAGCAGTGCAGGCAGTGCGGGCTGGCTCCGGCTTCTCTCTCGGGAATGGTCCCGGCTGGGTATGGACGGGGCGGTGCCTCCTCCCTGCTGGCCTGGCAGCTGCCTGCTCTGCCTTCAGCCCCATCTGACCCCGCCAAGAGAGAGCTGAAATTCAGTCTCCTGCTGTCCATGGGGAAGAAACCATGAGAAAACAGCAGTGTTGCGAGTCAGAAAAGAGTCTGTTTACATCTTTGGTAGAGTGGATGAAAGCACCCAACCAGCCCTGTTTATTTTAGCAAATGTTTTATGGATCGTCCGGAATTTTCATTAAAGTGTTATTTTAAAATTTTTTTCTCCTCTTTCTGAATCAGGAGATAGTAGTAGAAAGCCAAGGACAACCTCCCGAGACCTGGTGTGGAGTGTCTAACAGGGTAATTAACCCACGTTCTCCTTCAAGTCTCACAACTTCAAAGAAAAACCCTACAGTACCTCTGGCTGCAGGGTGTCCGTGTCTTGCTGGCTGACATTTGATGCAAAGGGGATTCATTCTCCCACATCCAAGCTGAAATTCCCCAGGTACTAATCAGCGATCTCACATTTTCAGCTTGGAATGATTTGTGTGAAAGCCATTAGACGGTAGGAAGTGGGGTGTATGAGAGAGTTCTCGCTCAGCCTTTCCAAAGAGGAAGTAATTTTTTATTTGCATTCCTTGCCTGGTGACATTTAAGATTTTTGCCCCCAAATTTTGAGTAGTAGAGGGAACTGGACCGCCCTGTGCTTCAGCAGTGTTAGAAACAAAATCTGACTGTTGAGTGTTTGTGTGTTGTCTTAGACCTGAGGTTCCGTACTGAGATATCTTCTTTAGTGGAAATTAAATAACATACAGTTGCCCCTGTCTACAAGGCTCATTACTGTCTGTCAGTTCTGACCATTATATCCACTTAAAATACCACAGGGAGAGCTTATTGGGATTCTTCTGATATACTATTCCTCCAAAAGTCAATCAAAAACCAATCTAGTGCACTTAAGGCTTTTACTGCTTTGCTGAAGACAATCTCCCAGTATCGGCTAATCTGCACAGCCTGCTCCGATAGCACAATGATTTTTGATGGCATGTGAGAAGAGATTACCTACCTGTTTGTAAATGAGAATAATGGCTCGCTTTCCCTGGGCTCTGGGTGTGCCATCAGAGGTGACAAACGCAATTACTCCTCCTTCTCAGACCAGAACGGGGAAAAACCCGCATGCAACTTGGTTGGACTGTGCCGTAAATCCAGTGGAAAGTTGGTGGGTTAGAGGGAATCTCGTCAGTGGGATCAGTGGGATCAGCTGGTCGGGGAGGTGAGGAGCAGGCAGTGGAGCTGAGTTATTTCCCCGAGGTGCTGGTATGTGAGGCAGACTCCAGCGTGGGAGGGGAAGGGTTTGTTTTCAGAGCAGCTAATAGTCCCAAAGCGTCCCGAGGGCCTGTGCATCGCTTTGCTCTGCAGTCAGGGCAGGGAGACAGGGAATTGGAAGCAGCAGAGGCGCAGCAGCGTGCATGGAGAGAGACAGCCTGCCAGAGCAAGGGGACAGACTGTGAGTGATGCTTCGTGCAGATGGAAGGATGGATGGACAGATGGACAGGCACAGCACTGTCTGGTTAGAGTGCCAGAAGAGTTAAGAAAATATTCACAGACCTACTGAGGGTCTGTGAACTTCTAGGACACTTCTCAGGGGTGGAGCAGCACCCTCCCCATCACAAAGATGGAGAAACCAAGGCACAAAACAATTCGGCAATTAGCACAGATAGTTTAGAGAAAAACAAAGAGAGCAGAGGGATCCTTGCTCCCTGTCCTGCTTTAGTGAACACAGTGTCCCTTTGCTCCCTCAGTTTAAAAGTACGTTTCGTTTTTACATTTTCAAGACATGCAGTGTCTCTGATTGAGGGTTGTGTACTGGGAGTTAATATCAGTCTGGCTTCCAGATGGCACAGAAATCCTCCATGGATCCTCCCGCCATCCATAACCCAGGTACTCTGGCACTGCTGGTGCTCTCACTCACCCTGATGGGCTCAATGCCTTTGAGGAGAGACAGCCCACACTGTGCCCTTTCTCTTCTAGCCCTCTCATAAAGCCAGGGATCTCCTTCTCTGCCAAAATTCCCAACTCAAGCTTTAATTTATGCATATTTCATGCATAACTGAGGTATCCTCTGCACAGCTGTACAGAGCTGTACACAGTTGTACAGTTGTACATCTGAACAGAAGGCAGATTTCCCCAAGTATAGCTCATACTGAGGCAGAGAAGTGCAGTGGTGGGGCTTAGGACAGCCTAAGCATCAGTATTCTATGGGTATAGCAGTAGTGTGTTGTCTTTTGGTTGTCAAAAATGACTGGTGTCCTTCACAAACTCCTTTGGGGTTCAGGTATGCTCCTCCCTGCCAGCGAAAGACATTTCTTCCTTTCCTGAGCTCTGTTCTGACAATTTTCATGCCAGGTTGTGCATGTACTCTGTTAGCACACTTAGTGGTGTTTGAATGTGTTAGAGAGCTGGACACTTCCTGTGATGTTCCAGGGCCCCATTTTTTATATCCACGGCTTAATCTCCCAGTTTCTGTTTCTCTTTCCCTTAAGGGAACCTGGAATCACCCACTGTTACCTCAAGGTGGAGTTTCCTTGCTATAGGAGTTTTTCTAGGGGACAGAAAGGCACAGAACAAATGCAGTGTCACCTGAGGTTAAACTACTCCAGACCTGCCTTCAGAGCCCTTCTCTCATTGCTGGCAGGTATGGGCTGCATGAGACCACAGAATACTTTGAGCCCAGAGAGGGATGGACTCATCTTACCTGCTCCTTGCTTTTCTTCGAGGTTTGTTGAGTAATATTTCCTATTTTTCATGATTTAACTATGAGTCTGAGCATTAGGCTACTTATTTCTCTAATTCCATTCTGGCCATACTCTCATAAAACCTCATGCTTTGCATTACAAAATATTAAACACACACACTTCTGTGACATTTACTTGTGATACTATTTTGGAAGCACAATAAAGACATCACTGCGTCCCAGACGGTTAAATGAGAAATGTGGTTCCTAATTTGAGTAACACCTCTCAGCCCCTGTAGAGGTTTTCCCTTCCAGGTGCGTGCCTTGGGAAGCAGCACAGCAGCAGGAGCAGCCCTGGCAGCAAGTGTGGGTGAACAGATGCAGCCCAGGCTGCACTCACAGTTCATTGCTGGGGCTCTGTTGCCTTCAGAAGAGAAAACAGAACAACCAAGGTTCCTCCCTTCCTCCCCAGCCTGGAGGGAAGTGTCTGTGTCTGAAGCTAGCAAAGGGGGAGATAATCACTCCTGTCCTGCTGATTACTCAAGAGCCGAGGCTGACTTTCTAAGCTTGCGATTTTGCATGTCCCTGCACAGACACAGCGTCTGACAGCACGGCAGAGTTTGATGTGTTTATCCACAGCTCCCTGGGACATAGAGGAGTGTGTTCCTCTCTTCTGCTTCTGTTTTATGGATGAGGAGTGGAGCAGAGATGCTAAAGCTCAGCCTGACTATCTTGACAGCAGCCATCAAAGAAATCCACAGTGGAGAAAGGAGCCTGTCACCGAGTATTTCTCCTCCATGCAGAGAAGCCCTGCAGCACTGGCCATAGGGCCACTGTGAGCACCAGCAAAGGCTCCGTCTGGGTCTGGGGAAGCATCTCCCTGCCTGGGCAGACCCATGCTGCTCAGAGGTCACCTACCTGGGGTTCATGTCCCAGGTGCTCCCATGGTCCCTCCACCTGGGATAGATAAAGACCTCGTTACCTCCTTTCTACCATCTTTAGCACATTCTGCAGGGGAAAGTGATGCCACTGCTCTGTGCACGATGCAGCCAAGTCCAGCTGTTGTAAATGCTTAATGAGGCATAACTGGGTGGTTGCATGTTGGGCTTGAAATGCTAAAGCATGCATTTGCAGTTGAAAACTCAAATACTGTAAAAATTGTAAAGTGACTCATAGAATGACTAACATGACATCTGTATAGACTTCAGGAGACATTTTCTACCCTTTTCATACCCAATCACAGATTAATTAATCAGTTTGATAAAATAAAAAGTAATTAATATGTTTCTGTCATGTATCTCCTTGCAGTCAGAATGATAAAATATTCACAAGAGAGGTGGCTTGGAAACACGAATTTGATGAAGATGATTTAAAAAGAAAGAAACTTTAATTAAAGTCTAGAAAGGTCATTGAGTCCTACCATCAGATAACGGTGAAATTATAAAACAGATGGCAAATGTCCCCAAGAAGAAGAGAAGCAGTGGTCTGGAAAAAAAGAAAGAGCTACTGCTAACAAAGTAAAACTCAACTCAGCACAGGCATTGCTTTAACAGCCTGGAGAACAGGAAGAAGTGGCCAGACAATTTGGACTTGAACTAGACTTTTTGACTGCTATTAAAAATATTTAACTTATGGAGAAGGACACTGTATTTAGATTTGTCTAAGTCATTTCATGGATTTCTTTTTTTCAGATGCAGTGTGGCAGAGGACAATCCTCTGGTGTCTGCAGAGAGAGCAAACCTGAGTTGATTTGAAACCTCATTCCAGAGGAAAGCTAAAAGTGGGGACCAACAGACCCAGATATTCTTAAATAACTGTTCAGAGCTGAAGCTTGGAGTCAGAAGGTCCTGTAGGCAACAGAAATCTGTGTCTTAATCCCACTGCTGGATGAGCTGTGCATGCTTGGGAAGGGCTGTGGACTGGACCATGGCATGGTCATCCCAGGGGGCACAAAGACCAGGGCATGACACCTCAAACTAACCTTCACCTCTAACCAGAAACCTTTACTCTTTTGGAAGACTATGGGCTGAGACAAGAATAGGAAAGTCAAGCAGATAAGGAAGCTCTAAGACCACAGTGAATGCATAATTTTTGGCTGAAAAAGCAGAGGTATCCAGCTTGCCCCATGGCTTAGATGTTATCTTGCATGTTGTAGGACTGTGTGACCTGGTGTAATGCAATATTTGTGTGGAGGAATTGTGTAATGTATGTGGCAACATGGTGCTAGCAACGCCTAATATCCCTGCTGTCTTTGAGGGAAATAAGGAGATTTCCCGAAAAAACCAGAAAGCTGGAGTACTTTTAATCGCCCTGTGATTACTATTAAGTGTGGGCTGCTGCTTCCCCACAAATCCCACTGCTGCTCCCAGAGCCTTGTTCAGGTCTCAGCATTAGGGAAGGCCAGGTTCAGGGTTGCTCATGCAACCCTAATTCACCATGATATCATCTTCACTTACGCTGTCACAATCTATTTCTTCCACTAAAGCCTGTCTCAGCTGAGGCAGAGGAGGGATGGTACTCACTTACTGAGGAGCTATTGCAGACACTTGGCTCCTCATCGCTCCACACACAGCCCCAGGCATGAGCTCCTGTTGGCTCTAAGCTCTCTTGGATTTTTCTTGTGCCCATTGCTGCCAGGTGAGTAATGGAGGAATGGAGAGATACTAAGAGCAGAGGTTTGCAAGGAGGCTGAGTACCTGCCTGCAGTGCACCTGAATTGTCAGAGTCGCCTCCCACAGCTCCCGCTGTCCTGTGGTACCCAGGAGGGTTCAGCCCTCATCCCAAGCAGACCCCTGGGGACTGAGCCGTGCTGAGCACATTGCCAGTGGCAGGAGAGGAAAGTAGGGGAATTACACCATGATCCCAGCTAAAACAAATGGATTTCTCTTCTCCTCCCAGTTTTCTAACCTGGCAGGCAGGGGAGGCAATAAATGCTCTCCTTGGCTCCCTGGCATTGACTCGCACCTCAAACGCGTTTGTTATGGTGAGCAATGCTGTTGTGGAGGAAATGTCAAGTGGCTATGTAATGAAACATGCCAACAAAATATATATACACCAAACAGTATTCCCAGGGTCTCATGCTTCACAAACAGAACAGTAGGGCACTTTGCAAAGGCATCTCATTGATTTCAGCAGAGGACAGGTTTCTCTCATCATCTGAGTCAGCCTTGATCTTGCTGACTATCAAACAGCATCCTTGGCACCTGTCTCAGGCTCTCAGCAGGGGTACCTGCGATTTGAAGTGATGGTCTCAGACATTTAAATCACAGATCCTTCTCCCACATTGTAGATAAAAGCAGGTGAAGACAGGCAAAACTAAGCTGTGACACATGCTACCTGTCAGAGTGGGCTGAGGGAGACAAACCAGGTTCTACCCACAGTTATCCACACAGCTCCTCTGCCAGGTGTGACCTCTCCTGAAGCAGAGCTGCTGAACAGGTTGTTAGTCCTTGAGCTACCATATTTCTCAGGGATTTCTTCAATACTTAAAACAGTAACTTAGAGAAGCCATTTTCAAGGATATCATGGGCTGTAACCTGGCAGACACAGATACCTACACCCCATGCAGGAGTCCTACTAATTGCAGGTGGATGGGCAGCACTGCAGTAAAACTGGTCTATGAACTTCAACTGGAGCCTAGTTCATAAAAACGGTCTTCAAATGTCCCCAGGCGAGCTCTGCATCCTCTGACCCAGCACCCTCTCTCCTTTCAGTCATCTCTGTGCTTCAGCACTGCCTCTCTATCACAGCAAACTGAAAGATCTAACCAGTTTTAATGTGCAGTGTTTTATTTGTATGACTCGCATATGAAAGATCAAAGGTGGGCTGGTAGGGCTGCTCTTTTCCCTGACATCCTCAGCACCCCCTTGGCTAGTCGAGATATTAAAGACGGATGACAGCATAGACCAAACTCTCTTGGTTATCTCTTGGGCACACACTGGATGAACTGAGGCAGACAGAAACCAGATCTACATGCCTCTTTCTTTTCTCTTTTTGAAGGAAAATCGTGCTCCAAGGGAACAGGGATCTAACACAACAGAGTTTGAACGTACTTTTTTTTGTTTTCTGTAGCAATTAGTTGAGTTTCTTTTGGTTTGTCTTTTATCTGTTATCTCATGTCTACTACATTTTCCAGAAAGTTTCTTTGATTTACAGTGCATTATAGATTCTGAAGGAAATAACTTCCCTTCCTTTTGCCTATTTAAATTGGTTAATGTGTTTAAACATTTTCTCCTCCTGCCAAAGGCAGTATAAAAGAAGGACTTTTGCATTGGTGTCCTTTGGGTAACTCACTGCTTTCATGTACATACCCAAATGTGCACAGTTTCCCTCCATCACTTATAACATTCCATCATCTGAAATGGGCCGTTTAGTTAAACTTCTTTGCAAAAAAAGGAAATTTGAAAGCTATTGCTTAAGGGATCTTTTTGAAAAAAAGGAAATTTGAAAGCTATTGCTTAAGGGATCTTTTTGTCATTTTAACCCCTGGCTAATGCTCTTAAAAGAAAACAAAACTTACTGTATTCTAAAGCACAACTCTTATTTCAGAATTACAGCTAAGGAGAATGTGCCAGAAGTTTTGAAATTTTGAGGAAAGAAATTTGAAAATGAGCACATTTTTTGCCAATTACCCTTTATCTTCTTTGCAGATCCCCTTCATGTGATAGGAGGAATAAAAACATGACTTGCAGGAAATTTCAAGTGGATTTCAACGTCAATAAAATTTTTTTTTTTTTCACTGTAACTGAATGACAAATGTTGTTTGAGATTGACTTCAAAAGAAAATAGAGGTGGGCACCCTTCTGCAGGTATTCACACCTGCGACACGTTTCCCAGCTCAAGTGATTCATCTCCAACAGAGCAGGAGAATTTGTCCCAGATAAGAATGGGGGGATCGGCCCCCCCCCGTCAAAGGCCATTTGCAACCAAAAGGGACAGATTCCCGTTGGGTCCGGCTCGGTGGAGAAGCATTTGCGAGCATCAGCATATGTGCATGCTCGGGGACAGAGCTGAGCCGCTGTTTGCTGTTCCCGGGACAAAGGATGCAGAAAGGCTTCCCGCCGAGGGCTGCACAGCACCTGCCCAGGTGGGACTGAGCAGCTTCTCCTTAAATCACTTGCTAATGGCTTTCAAGCACAGGAGATGGCTGCACCTGGCCACCCAACTGCGTATTTTGCATTTCCAAAGAGAGGAGAGCTCTCCCCAGCCCCGCGGGAAAATTGGCGAAATTGCCTCCTGTTGGAGGGGCATCAGTGGTGCTGGGACTAAAGGGAGCTTGGTTTTAAGGAGGGGGAGCAACAGGCTGCACCAGCTCTTGATTATTCCCCCGACCCCCACCACCAACGTGTGAATGTATTTCTGCATTCTCGCTTTGCATTCTGTGGACAAGCTCCTGGTGAGGTAAATATCTCCACACTGTTGAGTTTCTTGTTGGTTTTAAACCTCTCAACAACTATAAGAAATGACCTTTTTCTTTCATTTTTTTTGGGGGGGGGGGGGGGGG
>VZTE01000556.1:2182844-2225439 GCA_013397775.1 Eulacestoma nigropectus
TTTTTTTTTTTTTTTTTTTTTTGGTTTGTTTAATTTAACCCGGCTTGTGTTAAGTGTGATTTCAAAGTGATGGCCTAAAATCAGGGTATTCATTTCTTTGGTGCAGTGAACTCTCAGGCAGTACGTGAACCCAGTCTAGCAGTGCTCTGAACCCAGCGGTTTTGGTGAAGTGTGCAGGTGAAATTTCAGGAGCAGGGCATGTTTGAATCCTAAAGCGTTTGAATAAGTCTGCAATAGGGGTACAAATACATGCGTGCAAACGGAGACAAGTGGATGAAATGTAATCGTTGTCACACACACGATGAATGCCAAATAAATACCAAGTAAATACAATTACGTCCAGAAAGAGTACAGTGTGTTGCTAAAAGAAGCAATGCCTTTTAATCTGGTTATATGGGATGTATAGTTATGTCATTACAACGTACTTATCACCAGCTGGATGTGAGAGATAGCCATGTAAGTACATCTTGTTTATTAACTCATCCGTATGGTATAAGGCCATATAAACACAACGTATTCATAGCCATGTAAAATCTCTCCTGCTTATCAGCTCATCATCTCGCTTCCTATCTCAGCAGAAAATGTCCTCTCTTACTGAAATTTTTTGGCTCACACTTCTTATTTAGGTGAATGATTCGGCCCTTTAGCTTATCAGATGTGATGTGGGGATGGAGCCTGTGTGAAAATGCCTGGCCTAAAACAGCCCAGAGAAAACGAGTCTGGGAGGGTCTTTAGGAAGTGATGGTGTTGATTCCCTGGCTGTGAGCAAGGACTGGCAACGCCTGTGCCATGTTTGTGGAAATTTCATTACTACTCTGACTACTGCTCCCTAAGAGAAGAACAGCAGAGCAAAGTGAACCTGAATCCATCCCAACACCCCCAGTGAGGGATTAGGGCAGGCTGGGGGTGAGGGACGCAAGCCCAGGGCATCAGGCACCTCCATGGCTGCAACTGCAAGACAGCAGTGTCAAAGGAGGGGTAGCAGCACATTTTTGCTCTTTATCTTGATCTCTCCTTGCTTCTGGTAGTGCCCAGGGTGCCTAAGGGACAGCTTGTCTACACCTGTACGTGGAGATGTACTGAATTGTTGTTTTCTTTTCGTTGCAATAGCAAATTGTGAAACATTGAAGGCTATGTGACAGCAAGAGATTTGTCACAGTCACCTTTTAATATCAATGTCTGTTTTCAAGCCCTTTCTGAAGTTCTGTTGATGCCAATATCCCCATTTTATAGTGGGGAAACTGGGGCAAAGGAGCTTGCTGAGGCCTTGGACCAGGTCCAATAACAGAATGGGAATTAAGGTTTCTGAATCACTGTGGTACCAAATAAACAGCAGAGTAGCTGATTCAGATGAAAGATGCTTGTCTACTTTACTGATTTACACAATCATCTGTGACCCTGATGCTGCAGGACAGATGATGCTATTACTACCTCATAGTAAGGAGAAATTACAAAGGCTTTGTCAGGCTCATTTTGGTCCAATCCCTTACTCAGGAGCATCTGAGCCAGAAGTAATTCATAATTTGTTCCTCCTAGGCAAATTACCATTAAAATCTTTTCATCTTGCTCTTTCCTGCGAGGAGATGTGGATATGCAGCATATTTCTTAGAAAAGCATGTTCTGAAGCATTTTCAGAGAATATAATCCCTTTCACTCCCTCTTTAACCTGCTTTCCTAAGGGAACAAGGGCACATACAACTGCAGGAGTTACCCACCTACAGTCTCTCTATCTTCCTCTTGACCTTTAATAAGGGTGAGCCTCTCAGTTGATTCCAACTGCAGCTGACAGAGGGATAGAGGTCTCAAAGATACTCTAATCTTAGGAGTTTTGTGGAACTGGCAGCGGGAGGAAGCCCTTGGGGGATCACCGCCAGAGACTCCACCATGACCTTCCCAGGTGTGGTAGAGAGGGGAGCACCTGAAGCATCATGGGTGTGTTGCAAAGGAATGTATCAAAATTGAGGGCACACAAGAAAAATAACCAGCAGTGGTTCTGCTCTCCTGGACTATTTTGTTCCCTCTTTAAACTCTCCTTTTTAGAGGGACCTCTCTGGGAATCATGGGCTCCAGTTGCCTGAGAAAGGGTTTGAGGGTTGAGAGCAAAAACACGCTCTAATTTTCCAGCCATCTTACTGAGACTTTGCTGTGCCTCATTGGAGGGATGTGAACGAGGACCAAAACCTGCATGCTCTGGGCCCTTGGGATTTTCTTTCCCCATGAGGTCATGTCCCTTCTATGCTGCAAACCACTAGGACTCAGCTTCAACAGAGCCGTGACAGCTTCCTCTGCGTGAGGAAACCTTCCCTCTCCAGCCCAGACGGCTTGTGTGATACTGGCTGTTAATTCTTTGGCTGGTCCAGCACTGGTGGCAGCTCCTGGGAAGGGGCCAGCTGAAGTAAGATAAAGTGACACACCTACATGGTCCCAAACAAAATGCTCTGGTATGCAGAAATCTATCTTATCCCACCTTATATTCAGCACTGTGCTCTCCTGGGAGGCACTGAGGTGTAACCAACCTTTGGCACACACAAGTTATTCGCTCCTGAATGGGGGTGGACTGTTTTCTGTGGGTGACACACTGGCTTGGTTTTATTTAAAAAATGGAAAGGGCAGAGGGAAAGACTCTCAGTTCCAGGCTTTTCCTTGATAAGCATAAGAAGGCAGCTGCCTTTCACTAAGGAAAGCCCCAGTGATGTCTGGAAGAGTGGGGTGCAGCTGAGATGATCTTTCAGCTTGTCCTGTGGTTGCTCCAGCAGGTGCATGGTGCATTACTGGGTGTTGAGAAGTTAACGGCCCCAGAGAGAAGCTGATATGCCTGCTGAGCAAAGATGCAGTGCTCTTAAATGACTGGCAAGGCAGTGAGATGATGCTTGAATTACACCTACTCGGCCTCCCCTTTTTTAAATTTTTTTTTTTGTACCCAGCTCACTTCCATGGCATGAAAGCCCAAAAAGTGACACTCAGCAGCTATCAACAAATTTAATATAGACTTTTCTGAGGGAGCCAGAAAAATAAAAGCTTTTTCCAAGGTCATTAGTTGACAATTGCAGCCTGTTTGAAAATTGCTTGCACTCTCTGCTAATTGGTCTACCAGACCTGTTCATTTGTTAATTTGATGCCATTAGGTAACTGGCACATCTCTGCTGCAGACAGAATAAGACAAGGACTGAGAGTGCTATTTTTGGTCTTTTTCTTTGGATGTTTTGAGAGGACCTGATGCAGAGCAGAGGTGCTCCATGTCTGCTGTGGGGACCATCCTCAGGGGTGGTAGGACACTGTAGAGACACCCTGGGCTGGGTGTCACCCCTGCTGGGTGGTATAAAACCTGGAGTCTAGGTGAAGGGGAATAGGCTGAATGAATAAATTACTTTAGGCTGAGTGAATAGCTCAACATTAAAGCAATTATTGTAATTACTTAGATTGACCCCAAATTGACCGGTTTGGGATTTGCAAAGTGAAAGAAAAAAGGTGTTTCGGGGTTAAATGGATGCTTTATTTGACCAAAAATGAGTCCTATAAATAAGAGTGAAAGGTTGGACACACAGAACAGATACTAATACCTGTCATGACCCTCTCCTTTCCGACCATATCCTGGGATGAGGACTCGGGTCTCAGTCGTTGCCTTCCATGAGGGTGCCTTGGAATTGGGCTGATTTCCATCTCTCCTACTGTTTGTGTGAAACGTGAATGGGCAGAAGGGTGAAGAGGCAGATCATCTCTCTGTCTGGCGAGCCAAGCTCAGGAAAGAAACTCTGATCATCGTATGTGGGAATACCCCACTGTGCCCACCCCTGGACGTGCCCTGTAGCTGCATGATTAGGCTATTTTTGGAGGAGAAAGACTTCGAATTTAACAGGGATGCGATTTGAACTGAGATTAATGCCTGAGATGCTGCACCAGAAAAGACATCAGCTGTGTCTCTCAATCTGTGAAAGGTGCCAAAAGCCCTGAAACTATTTATACATTTAAGAGTACTCAGCAAGTGCAACCCAAACTGTTTCAGGTTGGCTGAAGCAGGATGTTTTAGCAGCTTCCCTGTATACTTGAAAAAAAATTGCCTTTTCCCATATCAGGTCTACCTCCTCCAGCCTGTTGCACTGCTATGCCAAGCAGAAATCCTCGAACTGATTTTACTGGTTGATGGTATCTCTGTGTTAAGGACCTGCTTGTTTTGGAAAATGGCAGCCAGAATTTCTCTGCCGTAGAGAAGGAAAACTAATTAGCTCAGACAGTGCACAGGGTTGCTGGGTTCTGCCAGGAAAGGGCTCAGCTAAGCTCCCTGAGCTGACCCCAGGGTTTGGGGATCTTGTGTCGTGGTCAGCTTGGACTTTGTCCCCCACTGTCCAGCAGCTCTGCCTTGCACTGGTACCAGTCCCTTATTTTTGTGCCCTATAAACAGTCTTAGGACCAAGTATGGTGTTGATCATCCCATTGGACTGCTCATAAACCCCCTTGTATCCTTCACTTTTATCCTTCATCCTTAGCCTTCCCTTGTATCCTTCATCCTGAAGAGACTGGGAACATCATAGTCTCAGCAACACAAAAGATAACAACTTACAAATCCAAATTTAGAACATTTTTTTTAGTTTTGAATTAGGTAGGAAAATTATTGCTCTTGTTACAAGGTCACTCTGAGGTCCTGGCTCTCACTGCCTGGACTTTACAACTGAATGCTGGTGCTTCTTTTACCCCACAGACCTAAGAAAACCCTGGTTTTGTGATCTAGGTGTTGGGCACACCTATTGAAGCCGATCCTGGGAGCGCCGTGCCAAGGTGCAAAGTGAAGAGGACACTCTATCCTGCCTTGGACCTGCCCCTGTTTGGAAAGCTGGGAGTGGGGAACTGGTCAAGCACCCCTGGAGAGGGACTTGGCTTTGAGCGGCAACCTGTGTTTTGGTGAAACTGGATGAAGGAAAACAAGCAAAACCCTGTGCAATTCTCCCTGGACTGGGGCTTTCACCAGCCCAGCTCCACTGGTCACAAATCACACCTCATTGCGCCTGACAGTCACAGCTAGGCTGGAAAAACCTTGTCATCCTGACCCGGCCTCAGGAGCCAGAGGATTTAGTGAGGTCTTCTTTGCTGTGTTTTGAGAATTTCTTAAGAAAACACTTTCATTCTGTGGGTGATTTCACAAGTTGGGAGAAAAGCAGCTGTTGGTGGTTCACAGCTCAGATTTCCCTAAGAAGTGTAAAGTCTCAGCTGGACACCACAATGATAGATTTTATAGATTTTCCCCCTTCCTCCACATCCAGCAGGCAGCTAAACCCAACAGTGAGCTACAGTGCATTTCTCTGTGTTTAACTTCTCCTTGAGATAATCCATTTGCCTCTGTTCTTTGAAAACTTACTGAATAAGCCACTTGTTTCACACTGGTGGGGAAATAACACTTTGGGGCCCCTTTTGTGCCTGTCTTATGTACAACAGAAGCGTGGAGTTTTATAAAGTCTAATAAATACCCAGCTCTGCCAGATGTTAGCTTTCCCTTTTATTTTTTATCCCTTTTTTTCCTTTCCTTCTTTTTTTTCCCTGCTAGAAAGGAGGTCGGAATTTAAGTTCCAGACTTTGGCTGACTGCAAATAAAATGGGACTGTTTCTAAGAGACATGTTGTGACAGTGTAAATTATCACATTTTAGATGGTGTTAAATATAGAAATGCCACTTAAGAGGGGATGCATTTTGTTCGGCGTCTGATATTTGTCTCGTCAAGACATCCTTGTGAGATGGTGTCTGTTTATTATCTTCCCACCTTTTTACTCCGTTATTCTGCTCCTTGTGCTGACAATGGTTAATGAAGACGTTAGAGCCTTTTTCTGTGTTTCATGGTGCTTGAGAGGTGGGGGCAGGTCACTGAGTGGCTGGAGGGAGCTTACTCCAAATGAGCCTGTGGTGGAGAAATTCCCATTTGCTCTTATTCTCCCTGGGATAAACCTCTGGATTAAATGCAGGGAGCAGAGGGGGGTGAGAAGGCCATGCTAATACACAGCCCTGTGTCTCCATCCAGGGCTGAGGGGCTGGAAGGTCTGCAGGAAGCAGGAGGAGAGACAGCTCAGGTCAGGAAAACCAGGGTGAGGAAGAAAAACATTTCCCTTAGACTGTAACAGGCAGAATTCACTGGAGTGAATGGTTTTGAAGTTTATTCAATTATTTTGGCTAAACCTGGCTCATTGATGGCTCTATTTCCTTCTCCCAGTGGCAAAGCATGTGTTTGGTCTCATTTATTAAATCAAAAAGTGGCATTTTCTTTATGGTGTGTGCTCTCTGCTACTCCTCAAGAGTGGTAATTGTGTGGAAACTTTCCTAGTTTATACCTAAAGGAATCTTAATTTTAATACATACAAAATTACACCTATTTAAGCCTCATTTAGTTAGAAGCAGTGCAGTTTTCCATCAAGCACCTTTCCAAACAGAAGCTGGCTTTGCACTTAAAGTGGATTCTCAATTGTAGCTTTCTCTTCCCTACCTTGGTCTCAGCTCCATTAAACTTAATCACCATCATATACTACTACCTGTTCAGTTAATGAAAAATAGTTTTCTCCAAAGGTAAAGTATTATAATTAAAGACTCTGTACATCAACAATAGCTTTTTTTGCCTTCCACCTTTTTCCATTTTTAAAACTGGTTCATTCTGTGCAGAGTGGAATGCCAGAAATGCTTATGAGTCAAAATAATTTTGCTCAGACAATGAGAAAAATAATCACACAGGATTACATGGCCACAGATAAAATTTTGCAAGAGGTTCTTGTCCCTGCTATGGATCATCAGATCATCAGACAGATCTGATAAAACTCTTAAGTAGGCCAGTGTTGCCCAACAAGTTAATAACAGTGTTGCTTTTATTCAGAAATGATACCAAGCTGCTTTTAAAGCAATGATGGCACTTGTGCATGACTGGGCATGTGGTCTGGCCAGAAATCCCAGCCCGTGGCAGAGAATAGGTCCATCTCTCCATCCACAGCACCTGAGGCTATGCCAGCAGTTCTGAGAGGTGATGGTTCAGGCCAGCTGATATAAAGTGAAATAATTTCTTTGGTTATTCACAATATCAATTCACTTTGTCAAAATTGCTATTTTTTCCCCTATGCACTGAATTAATTTTGTCCTCTCTTCCTTACCCCCTAAATTAAAAAAGTTCTGCATGGAAAATTTCTGATTTGTGCTAATAAAAATAACGTTCTTGTGTATGTTCTTATGATGCTTATCCAGCTATATAAATATAAATTATTTCCAACTATTCAAAAATAAAGCGTGATTTTCAAAAGCAGTCTAACTACTCCCAGCCTAAACTAGTTGGAGCAAAAGCAGGGAGAGTTTATAATTAAATTTACTGGGAGCTGTGCTAGTCCCCTGCTGAGTACTTTTAAGCATTCCTCTCCTTAGAATCTACTAGGAGACAAATATACTGTATTTATAGCCATCTTGTTTCAATACAAACATGTCAAACTGTAAATCTCAGATACAGAGATGGGCTCAAGCTGAAAACCTCAAATCCAGATTTCTGATGTTCTGTGTTTCAGATCAGCCCCACTGTGGGCTTTGGGTTTGAGGATTTGGGACTGTTTTTTCATTTAGGTCCAGCTTCCTTCCTTGCATTCAGAGAGGATTGGCTCTCACACCCCATGTCCCCCTGCACTCCACTTAAACTTCATGAACTGGGTTAGCTCCTGATTTCTCTCAACTCCAAGGTGATTTCCCGGAGTGAAACACCCACTGTGTGCCAGCACCTCTGTCCCTGATAACCTTGCTGCCCTTCACAAGATGATGATGCATTTCCTCCATCGTGTACCTGTCTTTGGTTTCGCATTTTTGTTCTGTGTGTCCTTATGTTTTTCTTTCCGTGCCCTGTGCTGAAGAGAGCCTAATAATACAACAGCAACAACAAAAATAGCAGCGTGGCTATTATTATCCTCGCACAGGTTTCTCACTGGGAACAGACCCGTCTGTGAAACGTCCGTGCGCTGCAGGGCAGGCACCGCTCTGCCTCCTTGGGCTCCTCTGGTGGGGGCCAGAGGCTGGAGAAACACAACGAACTTTGGCTAATTTGGGAAAAGACAGCAGCTATTGGTGTGTTGACAATCCCGAGCTTGTTTAAGCAGTAGATGTGAGGGAGAGGGGGGGGGGAAAGAAAAATGTTTCCATAACGACTGGCACGTGAATGCTGCTATGTTCCCGTGAGGTGCCAGTGTATGCTCACGTCTCCGAAAAAGGTGTGCACGCTCTGCAGATGTTCTCTTGGAGCAAGAGATGTCCTAATAAGCAGGTACATTGTTCCACATGTTTAATCAGGAACGGCAGTGAATGGCTGCTTCAGTTCTCCTGACCCCTTTTTTCTTCCCTCTTGACCTTTTCCTTTCCTAGCCTGTCACAAATGAGGAATGATTATTAACCGAAATAAAAATTAAAAATAAAAAAAAAAAAAAAAAAAAAAAAAAAAAAAAAAAAAAAAAAAAAAAAAAAAAAAAAAAGAAAAAGTAAGGCGATTAGGCTTGGGGGAGAAGGGGGACTTGGGAACATAAAGGAGAGTGGAAGTGTGTTATGCAGTATTTGTTTTCTCTGCTGCCATTTTATTGCTTTTCTGGGAGCGCTGCCAGAAAAATGGCGAGTAGCACTTTAATTAAAGAAGGCTCTGTGTGCACTCCAGCTGTTCCTCATGTGACCGGCCTGTCTATGGGTAAAGCAAAGGATGCTCCCGCCAGCCTGCCCCAATCAATGCTAGCCTAGTTCCTGACCACACGCTGCCGAGCGCTGGTGCAAACCTGCGGCGTTCGGGGCTCTGTCTGCGAGCCAGACGCTCGGCGCCCCGTCCTGCTCCTGGTAACCTCACGGATCTGAAGGCAGAGCCTGGCAGCGGCGTTGCTGGGGGTGCAGGAGTGCGTGGAGGGAGGGGGAGCTACACTGAAAATACTTTCTCTGCCTGCAGCGATATGCCTTACCCATAAACAGACTGTGCTGTCTGGAAGGAAGGGCAGTTTAGGGTTGGTGGCAGATGACTGGGCTCTCACTGAAGTTTCTGGGAAAGCAGAAATTGGCTGTGAATGAATATGACTAATTTTTCAGCAGTAACCTAGATCTGAGATGCCCTAAGCTCAGGGAAGACTACTGCATTTATTTATATAGTTGTATATATATTTTATTTTTCTGAATTCGGAGAAAAACAAGTTCAGCTGGAAAAGAAGAGTCCACCTATGCCAATGGCCCTAAACTGAAAAAACAAACTGCACACCTTGAAGGTGCTCTATGGATTCATCAGCAATGTTAAAAAATGCTAACAAAGCAAAGCTGCATAATAGGATGGAAATTTTTGTGATGACCCAATGAGAAAACTGACATAGCATCTTACAGCTTATACATACTAAAGTTTTGTTTCTTGTGAAACCATCCTCTGAACCTAGTTTTTTATGGATGAAAATATGTACTGTGGTGATTTAGAGTACATAGTTCCTTAAGACAATAGGTTGGACTGAGGTCTTGTTTTTGCTACAGGGCCCCTTTGCAGCCCTCGGCCAGCGTGGAGGGCACGAAGATGAATGTGATGTTGTTTGTGCCCACTGTAAGGCCATTCTCCAGTGCCAGACAGGCGTAAAGGGGCCTCTCTGTAAGCGAGAGCTTCATAAAACCCTGTGTAATAAAACCCTGTGCTTTTGTTGCAGCAGCTCAGTGGCATTACTGCCATTGCAAATGTCACTTCTGACGTGTGCTAATTTAGGTGCGACATGAAACATCCAAGTGTAACCTGAAGTGTCCCACAACTGAAGCATTTTATTGTTCTTTCACACACCTCACCTACCAGTAACATGAAGCTGCTTCCTCCCACAACGGTGCAGAGCTGAGCCTCCTGTACTGACCTGCATGAGACCCTTTTTTGGGAGCTTTCCAACCCTTTTCCTTTCATAGCCTGAGAATTGCTCCTTCTGTATTCGTCTGTCTCCCACACACCGAAGTCTATTCACACGGTTTATGGCAGTGGAGGTGAACTGATATAATACATTGAGGAGATTTGAGACAAAACTATTGTATTTCTGAAAGCCAACTTCAGAGCAGTGGGGACAGGCTGGACTTCCTCCCCTTTCCAGCAAAAAGGGGAAAACACTGGCAAAACCTGATAAAGGGGAGATGTTACCTCGATGTGGCAGAAAGCATTAGATGGAGTATTGGTGTGCAGGTGGGAGGTTGGAGATCAACCTTACATACTTTGTCCAGCCTTAATGTGTTTGCAGAAGGCCTCAGGGGATCTGAACCACTGTTGATGTATGTTGACAATATTTTATAAAAGGGTCAGCTCAGTCTGTCCTGGTGGAGAAGCCGTGTTGCCAGCTGTGGGTAGTTTCTGAGCAGTAGCTGGATGAAGGCTCTTATGAAATGCTTTCTTTGTGTGTTTACTGTGAAACCCAAAGGATGCCCTGGACCCTCTCTTTGCACACCCAACAGGTTGTCATTGTCCGATTTTGGGTCCCATTGATTACAGCAGTGAGTTTTGCTCGGATGTGGAAATGCATGTGGGTCCCGCTCTTACTATCCCTGAGTCTGGTCGTGGTTGTCTCCTCTGCTTGTCAGCTGGTTGCACACCCTGCTCTTGTCTGAAAGTCTGAGGAGTGCAGGACTTTTTTCTTTCACACTCAAATGCTGTTCTCCTTTCAGTGACCCTGCCTGTTTGTTTGCACCCCAGCTCATTTCTCTGAGGTGATTTATCAGTCTTCTGCAGTCCAGTTTCTCTTTGGATGATGTCTTTATGGGACTCTTTCATTTGTCTGGTGCTGCGTTTCAGCTAAATACCAGATTGTTTCCTCCATCCATGCAAGTTTCTTTTTACAAGAAAACTCATAGAATATTTTCCTTTGCCTGGACTTCATTTTTTGGCTTCCTAGGCAGTTTACCTTCTCTTCACGTACGTTTGAATGAACCTTGTTTTTCCTGGCTGCTTTGAAATACAGGCTCAGAAGCAGCAACAACTTCATGATCTAAAAATGGTCTGGGCAGAGTTGTTGCTTATACATGAGGCCCTTTGCTGTTCTGTGCATCAGGTGCTGGGCAACAATATGACAGAGACTCTGTTCTTGTACAGTGACATGGGTTCTTTATTAACAGAATTATTTCCAAAATGTGTCTGGAGAAGGCATTTGTTCTGCTCTGCTCTACTTCTAATGCTTCTCACAAGTTTTTTCCATTCTGCAACTCTTTCAATTAGAAGCAGGTTAATGTGTCTTTTGGCAGTATTTATTTATTTATTTTTGGTACAAGTCTGTGTTGATTTGCTGGAGGCAGTGGTTGCTGGCCACTCTAAGGGCACAACTTTTACTGTCATTCTGTTGTGGTCTAGCAGGCATCCCTGTTAGAGCTAAGGCAAACTACCCTGCACAGGAAACAAACTTGGTTTTTGGACTTGTAAATCAATTTTCCATGTCTGGATGGTTTTCTGGTGGAAACGTGGGTGTCGTAGGAAGCTGGATAAATAAGTTTCATTCCAATACAAGGTCAGGATGCAGCCAAGGTACGTACCCAGCTTGGCAGCTCCAGCACTCCCTGTTCTGCTAAAATAACAAGGAGGGAAAGTCCTTGTGACTGAGAGAGGGAGAGAAGAAGGGCATTTGGGATGGGGGAAAAAAACATGTAGGCAGAGGTGACCCAAATTCATATTTGCTTATCTGACTGATGGCATTGAAAGTGCTTCCAGGCAGGATCATGGCTGAGAGCACGTCTGCATCAGACAAACTGATCTGAATCAGAACTCACCAGGTGCCTTGAGCAGGATGACAGGGCTGTTTGGCACAGGGCTGCACAGTAACATTAGCCTGGTCCTGAAAGTGGGATAGATGGGTCATGCTGAAGGCCAGGACCTGCTCAGTAGGAAAAATGCTCTGCCTGGTGCAGTTCTGCGCTGCAGTGCTTGCTGGTTTGTTCCTATGAGGAGCAGAGATCCACAATGTAGCCCTTACAGCCATCCCCAATGATCCTTCAGACCAATTTCTGCCACTGCGGGTCCCACGGAAACCAAACTGGCAATGTCTGATGGTGAGTGTATGGAGCAGGAAGCAGCTGGGTTGGCCATGCAAAAGCAGAATGAACAGCTACCTCTGGCCTTCCTGGCCCCAAATTGAGGGACAGCCACTGGCTGATCCTGAGCTTGGACAGCTTGGCAAGATCAAAATAGGATCTAGTGCCAACCCTAAAAAAATCAGTTTATAGCTTGGTCTCTGCTCAATTCTGTGTGCACTGAAAGATGCCTGATGTTGTGGTACTAACACGCTATGCATCATAAATATGAGCAACAGTGTTTTGGACACAGCCTAAAGCAGTGTCCGAATGATTTCCTGCCCGGGAATGACAGTGCTGCAAGTGTGGTGACTCATGGAACTCCATGCCCAGCGCACCATCAAAGCCCATAAAGTGTTACTTTAGCTGTAGGACAATAACACCTTTCTCAAGCAGGACAAGGCAACTGGCTGGATCCCCATGCAGGAACTTTCTCGGATACTTGGGAACTGCTAACAGGATACAGGATCTTTGCCTCTCCATGCTTTGAGTGCAGTGCAGATGGGTATGGCCACAGTTTCTGCTATGATACCACTGCTGATGGGCTCCAGAAAGCTGCACTGGGACCAGAGAAATGGGGAACAGTGGTGTGATCAGGTTGAAGTGTTTTAGGGAGTGAATGGAGCTGATAAAATATGAAGTGCCTTAAAGCTTTTTCAAAAACTAAATTAAGTCCACTAGTCAGGATAGGTGTATGATGTTATCATTATCAGTTATTTTTCCTAACTCAGTCAGGACTTGGTGTCAGGTGTAGCTCAGAGTTTGCAGTCTAAATACAGGGTTAGCAACAGCAGGTGGGGACAGACACATGAGGCAGCAGAAAAAATCAGTGCCATGATGCCAACCAGCAGAGTGGGCTGTGGTGGCACCTTAGCAGAAACTTTTGAAGGATCCAGATTCTTGGAAGTGTTGTAGCAAAGGGGAACTTGAAGGATCAGCTCAGATGTGCAAAGCATCAGGGTACCTGTCTGAAAGAGTGGCTATGGAAAATTGTATCAGGCTGAGCTCTTAGGAGGTGGTGTCTTGGCCCAGGGATAAAAGGCAGTGGGGGGAGTGGGTGGAAAAGAAAAGAAAGTGGACTGTGTTTGGGTTGGTGCTCTGGGGTGTGTTTTTGAGGGCACAGAGATGCAAATTGTGCGTTTCTGCAGCAGCACTCAGAGTGGCTATGGAGGGGAGAGGATTGCATTTGTGAGTGACAGAAGAGATGACGCTGCAGTAGCTGAGAAGCTGGGAATTTGGCCAGGTTTTTGACTGTTCAGAATGGCAGAAAAGGTCATGCCTGAGTAGTGGTATTAGGACCGAACCTGGAAGGTTCAGCTTGGCAGTGCTGATCCTGGGTAAGACTATGGTTGGAAATGCCCCTGGAAAGGTGACCTTGCTGGCTCTGATGTGGAAAGAAGAGGGAGGCTCGAGTCTGTCTCAGTGACATGGTCTAAGCTCACAGTTGAAGGACAGTGCCTGGCTTTAAGCAGTCTGGAGTCAGGGTTGAACCAGGAGCCACCTGCATGTATGGGTTGGCTGAACTTGTGTCTGGGATGGGAGCAGCCTTGGAAATGATAGGAGGAGGCAGCACTGAGAGCAGGGTTCTCTCATCAGGAGACAAGAGAGGTGAGGAGGATCTTCAGAGAGATTGTGAGAGAGGTATGAGTGGAAACAGGACAGAAGAGTAGCATAGAAGTCAAAGGAAAATTAATCCTCATGAAGGTAAGATGTCTGAGTGAGGATGTAGGGAAGGCAAAGAGACTGGAGGCAGAGAGCTGGATCTGAGATCGTGAAGACAGTTGTCTGGAAACTAGGCTGTCTCTTTGGCCAGAAATGTTGGTTTCTGTATGTCTGCTTTTGATCTCACTATGATCATTAGTAAAATATTTCCATTTTTCTGGCAAAGTGGATGTCCCTAGACCATGCAGCTGCTCAGTAAAGCAGCTTTGTTATCAGGATGGTGGCCAACATTGCAATGACATTATACAGCTGTTTGGGGCCCTGCACTTTTGCCTGCATTCATCACCTGCTTTTGAACTGGTCCCAGTTCTCATTGCTGACCTACTGGAAACCTCTGCCTTGCACCAAGCTAATGTTTATCAGACCAGAGACGCTTTGAATAAAACAATTCCTGTTCCAGGGAACTTGAATGTTTTGACAAAACTGTAGTGTCATCCCAAAATCTCCAAGCAGCTCCAGCCATCGATGACTTTGACATCTGTGCTCTGAGCTGAGCACAACAAGATGCCGTATTTCTTTAGCTGGTGCCAGTCTATTGTGATGGCTGATGCAATGTTTTGGCAGCTAAGCTGTAGCAATGAAGGTTTGTGCTGTAGCACTCAGTTCTAGCAGGAGTTTTAAGGCCTTAATATTAAAAAAAAAAAAAAAGCCTCACTGAACTGGCAAATGGCCAAGTCATAGTACATAACCTCTGAGCACTCCAGGAGTATTTTCGTAGCAGCTGGATGAGGAATGAGTTGATAGAGACAGAGCAGGGGGAGTTCGAAGCGCAGCCCTTCAGATCATTTTTCAACGTGCTGGATTGTCCCTGCACTCCCTTGGCAGGAAACCCAAACCCTGCTGCAGTGTCTCCTTGGCCACCTCCACGGTGGAGCTGCCGGTCTCCATGTGCTGGGGCTCGGGGTGTGAGGGAGAGGTGTTTACACTTCTCATCCAGTGGGAAAGCTGGGAGTGGAGCACAGGCACTTCAGGCTGTAATGTGATAACAGGTTTGCCCCCACCACTCACTCCTGTTGCTACTAATAGAGCAAGAGAGGGAAATTCCTCAGGCATGTGGGATCTCTCAGCTGTGGAAAAACCACCATCCTGGTCTTCCCCACTTCTTCCAAGTCAGCGGCTGAGCTGCTGCTCCTAACATAGACTAATGCCAGGCATCTAACATAGAAAACAGAGAGGATACACTGAATATGTCAGACCCAGCTTTCCCAGAGAGGGCTGCAAAGTCTCACCCCTCCCTTACCACTGCCTGGTGTGGCTGTGTGGCCTGGGACAGGAGGGTGACAGGGAGAAAATCCCCATCTCCAGCAGAGCCTCATCTCCCCAAGGAGCAAGGAAATAACCTCCCAAATGCAGAGTGCACTGGCCATAGTGTGTGACTTTACTGGCCTCCTGCTTTTGTGGCAGTCAATGAAATTTTTTCCGTGGTTTTTAGATTTGGGTTTGGTAGGACAGGGGGTGCTGCAGTGGCCTGGCAAAGGGGTTTGGATGACCTGAGTGTGTGGTAGCTTCTTCCTCAGTAAACCCACTGGCGGATGAATTTCCTGAACCAGTAAATTTGTGTGAGCACCCGCCCCAGCTGAGGTCACTCCCAGCTTCCAGCAATGCCCTGTGCACACACTGCCCTGTTCCAGCAATACCCTGTGCACACACTGCCCTGCTTTGGCGAGCCGGGATGGAGGAGCCTGGGAATAGGAGTGGCTGTGTGGTGCAGCAGTGCTGGAGCCATGGCAGAAAGCGTTTGTCCCCAAGTGCTTCTGTGTCCTCTGCTCACCCACACTGCCTCCTGTGCTCGACTTAGATGCAGATGTTCCACTTATGTTCCAGTTCGTCATTCAAAAGCTTTGAGATTTTTCTCACTCCTCTGAGGCCAGCAGACAAGGGTAATGGGTGAAGGCTGTTTTTGACTGGCCATTTTGGCTGTGTGAAGTTACTTGGGAGGGTCTTGCCTTGCTGTAAAAACAACTTTATGAGTTCCCCTTGTCCTTTTCTAGGATTTTGGTCTCATTGACACAGTCAAAGGACTACTTTGGTGGGCTGGGAGGTGTTACTGTGCTGGGGAGGGGAAACTAGAGATCTGACATAGAGAGAGAGAGAGAGAGAGAGACACACACAATGCTCATTTTGGTGAGCCCTACTTTCCTGTGTGCCTGGGGACCTGTGAACCTCCCCAAACCAGCCCATCTGGGTGTGGGGGCCATGCTGGGAAGGAGAGACACCCCTCTGTGGAACTTGTGGCTGCAGTGCCCCAAGGAGCAGTGCTGAATAAATGTGCGTGTCTGCATGTCCACTTTAATCACTCTTTAAATGTGCAGCTGTTCTCCAAGGAAAAGTATTGTAGGAGAGTAACGGGGTGACCCCAATTCCCCTTTTGCTCCTGCAAAACCTGTTCATATTCTCTCTTATGCCTGAGAAACTACTGCAGAAGGGACTTTCCCTCTCTCACTCTCTTTTTCATTTTGTAATGAGAAGAACAGTCTTTCATTGTTAGATTTCAAAATAATCCTCTTCTGTCAGGGTCTGACTCCTACATCCAGCAGCAGGGCTGGACCCTGTACCAGAAAACAGTGTGAAGGAGGTGATGCGTGTCTGGCCACCCATTGCTTTTCCTCTCAGTTTCCCAGGAATTCCTGTAAAGCTATTCCCTACTGCTGTGGCCAGTAGAGTAATGCAAAGGAGGGTCTGGCTCTGAGGCCATTGAATGGTGTGCAGCCCCGAAACTGCAGAGGATTTTGGACAAAGTCTTAAAGGAAAAGGCTTGGTAGGGATTTTCAGGGAAGAGTCTGCTGCCAAGGAGAGCGGCACCAGCCCGAAGCCCGGGCTGTCCCCCAGCCCTTTGTTCCTCGGGGTGGTCGGCTTCCTCCACCCGGCGTGGCACAAAGAGCCTTTGGGAACTGGCCCAAAAGTGAGGAGCGGCAAAATGCAGTTAGTTCCCCTGCTTTTGTAAAAGGCATGTCTGGCTGCCAAGAGAAGTTTCCGTATCCTGCTGCCTTGTGTTCGCTGGGGCTCGTCTGGGACCCGCTGTGCCTCCGAGTCCTCAGGCTGCGACCGGAGTCTGGGAGCTTTGCTTCTTCCTTTATACACGGGTGGAGAAGACAACGGTCAAGTGTTTTCAGCTTTTCTGACTGATTTGTGCTCATTACAAAGCCGGCTGCTCGGGCCAGTTTTCTGACGCGGGTTGGGTGTCCTGGAGACATTTGCTTTGCTTCTGCTGGGGCTGAGCTTGTTCTGGAGACAGAGGGCTTGGTCAGAAACTTGGGGAAGATGTTGAAAAGATGGCTCTGAGCTTGAGGATGCCCTCCAAGAAAGACCAAGTCAAGGGTGAGGGGATGAGTGAGCTGCCTTGCTTAGGAATCAAATGTAGTGTGGGGAAAGCACTAAATCCTAGACACTAGAGACAATTGTCTCCCTCAGTGCATTTTGGCTTGAATAAATTGTGAATATTGTCAATAAATAACCTTTTTATTAGGCAAGATGGGTTCTTTTGTCCAGATCCTTTCCTTGTGGTTAATCTTGTGGCAAAAGAGTTTTGCCAACGCTCGGGGCGCAATATTGTGACAAATCATAGCACAGGCTTTGTAAAAGGCTACTAAAGAAAAAGACCGACGATACAGGTGATCAAATGACAGTGTTTGTTGGGAATTACTGTGATGTGGAGAAACTTTTCACAGGTTGGTGTAATTATTTGATATCAAGATGTTGTTTAAGCTGTAAAAGCCATCCATAGTGGTACGATGGGCAGTGGATTACGAGGATGAAAGCTGTCATTAAAATGAAGATGCAGTTACAGGAGGTGTTTTAATTTGAGTTTATGCAGTGTGACAATTTGTATATAAAAGATTCCTACTTTGGGAAAATTTGGGGGTATGGCTTTTGTTAATTTTCTGTTAAGACCGCGCCTTTGGTGTGAGTTCACGTACTGGAGCACTAAGGCTCTCTTCTACAAACACACATTTCAGGCCACCCAGACAGGGCTTGGGTCCATTAGACTGGAGCAGCTGCAGGCAGCTATCATACTGGATCAGCCAAAGATAGCACGAGCATTCTTAATCTTGCATGTGTGCTTAATATGAAAATAGCAATAAGTGAAAATCTGTCATTTGTTTCACAAGAGCATCCCCCAGTCTGGGGGGCACTCCCCTCGATGGCCACGTTTCGTGCAGAAGAGAAGCCAGAGCATGCAGAGAAACTCTGAAATATGTTATGTGTTTGATATGAAAAGCGTGTGAGGCTTTTTTCCTGTTTTCTGGAGGGAATTAATGTAATAGAGCTGCCACCTTTCATCAGTCAGATTTGGTGGCAGCTGAGCTCAGGGACAGTAGCAGAGAGGAGGGCATGTGAAAGGTGTGGAGAGAACTGGAATTTGCATCACAGAGGAAGGGATTTTTCCGTGCATCTGTGGGAGAAGTGAAGGGCTGTTCTTTGGTGTTTGCTTCTGTCAGAGACCCTGACAGATTTTGGGCTGGGTTGAGCCCGCTGGAGTGGGCACAGAAAGCATCTGGGTGTGCAGCAGACATAGCTGCCAAAGAAAACCAAATCCTTTTTTTTAGAAAGACTGTCAGGGTTATTTAGAGGTAGGTATAAAATGTGCTGCTGTTTTCCCTGCAGTGAGGAATACCTCTCTCTGAACTCTTCCCGGAGGATAGGCTACACTGCCGAGTAGGAGGGAAACATCCCAGCCTGAGCTCGCATCTGAGTGTGTCTGAAACACAGTGGACCTGACACAGTTCAGCAGTCTAAGGGGAACTCTAGTGCAGAATTTGGTATTCTAGGTATTTAATGTCCTATATACAGTTTTACAACCTATATATTCAGATTTTTTTATTGAAGATGTTTATGTACAGTGTCTAGCACAGTGACATTTGCTCCTACTTGCTACAGCCATAATTTTGCTAGATACTGTGTGGCCCTGCTTCTGCTAGCCCAAGTCTTGACCTTACCAGTATACAAGCACCTCCTGGGCTGGGATGAGTATCAGGAGGTCTCACAAGGGGTCATACAGGCAGAAGACTCTCAGCAACTCACCAGAGACTACACATCCTCAGGACCTGTCTTGTCAGGACATTTGGATCGGTCGTGCAGGGGATTTGGCCTTGGTCGCTGCCCTGCTCGCCCCTGTGGAGCTCACAGCACCGGAGCTGCTGCTCTGAGACACATTTCTGTTGAGCAGATTTTAATCTTGGCTCAGTCTTGGCATCTCTGAGGCTCCTGAGATGGAGCTGCCACAGCTTGCTTTAGGCATAAACCTGCTGTCCTCCCAATGGCTGCCCCCAAGGTTTTTGGCTGTGCTTGGCAGTGTGGAAACTATCTGCAGTTCTCAGGACACATAAGTCTCTTTCTGCCCCTTTACGAGAGTTTCTCTTACCCACGGAGCAGCAGAGCTGAGCTGCCTCAGAAAAGCAAGTGACTCATTTGAATTAACAAGAAAGTGGAGAAAGCAAGTGTCTTGTTTTCTTCCTAAAATTTCTGGGGACATGTCTGAAACATTGGGACATTCCACCAGTGAGTGATGTAATTAACAGGAGTTGGACTCAGCTCCTGTTGTCAGTGTATGCCTTGAGAAGGAGCTTGAAGAATTCTATTAAAACTGCAGCACTGCAGAGAGAGCTAAAGACAGAGAATTGGATCTGCCCACTTGTATATGACACAAGTTTCTGTCATCCCTAGGACACATCCTGAGGTCCTTGGCTTTTTTAAGGAAGCATTTACCTATGCCAATTCCCAAGATTTTTTCCGGAGGAGGTTGTACCGGAAGAGTCAGAATGAAAATTGGGCATAGATCTGGGGATCTGTTTTCTCTTTCCCAAGCACTTTGAGTGATCTGATATGATGGGGAAAAGTACTCTTTGTCAGCCTTAAACAGGCTAAGAAGGGACAGAGGCGGGAGACAAAGGTTTTGGTGTGAGGGTGACTGGCTGGGGCAGTCTCACTCCAGACAGCAAACCCAGGATACTGACCTGTCTTCGCCTTTCCCCCTCTTGCTACTTAAGTACTTAATGGCAGCATCTTAGACACTTTACAAGTATTTGGGGTATGCGCTGGTTTTATGTATGCTATAAGCTGCACAGTGCCCGGCACAGAAAGGCTCAGATCCTAACAAATCTTGGGGCCCCCAGGGTGGATGTCCGAGGTTTCCTCCTTTGGCATGGAGACTGTCACAGTGGCAGGAACCCTTTGTGTCAGACAGAAAGTGCTACCTGTTTTTTCACTGTTGAATTCCTTGTCCCTGCATTTTTGACTGTTCATTTGCCTGGATGGTATAAAAATGAGAAGAGGCTCTGTTCCCTCTTCCCAGTGTAAGGCATTATTCCCAAGCTCCCATTCCCTCCTCCCAGTGCAAGGCATCATCTACAAAGAGGTCAGCACTGCAATAATCCAATTTCCCACCTCTAAAACAACCAGTTTTGACTGAGTATTTGCTTGGCATTCACACACTGAACAAGAAAATACCATGGTCTGTAAGCCTCTTGTCTGAGTGAATCACCATGTGAGCAAGGGGCAGCGGCTGGGTCTCAGACTGCAGCTGGGAATTCTCCTGATAAAAAAATTTATTTTAGTGAAAAACCTCAAACATGGGGATCTTTTTATTGGAAGCCTATCACCATCCCATCCTTCTACCCCTCGCAATTTTCAGCTGAGATAAGCCAAGTCTCTGGAGTATATTGTGTTCAGAGTGACCTTCAGTAAACTGGTGCCACGACCTCAGTGCCATGCCCAAAGCAGATCTCTCTGCACCTGCCAATATAACGAGGAGTCTGCTATGCAGAGCAGAAGGTGTTGCTTCTTGGTGGACCTGGCAATTGGTTTCAAACCTCCTGTTCAGTCTGAATTTCAATCTGGCATTGAATGTGGTTTTTTTGCCTGGTTTCTAAATGGATAAAATCCTTCAGTTTCCTATTTTGTCTGGTAGGCATTTTTGTACTGTGTACATTTGCGAGGACTGGCTTTCTTATAGATTGCCCGTATCCTGCTATCTCATCACTGCGGTTACTGCAGGCCTAGTCAGTATTTTTGATTCATGGTTGCATAAAGAAATATGTTTTATTCAGGACAGGACACTGGCAGAACTTGTGACATGATTTAGGAGTATTTGATGATCTCTTAGTTATTTAACCTGAAGAAAGTGTTAAGCCTGTCCTCCCACCACTGGACATGACAGAAATGAAAAACTGAGGGGAAAAAGCAGCTAGAGATCCACTCTTCTGCAGATGGCTTACATATATGAAAAGGATTTTTGTATTATGTATTTGCTTAATTTAAGTAAAGATAGCATTACTAGTAGGTAGTACCTGGCTGGCATTTACATCTGTCAAGCCTAAATGAGAGGAGGGTGTTTGTGAAGTTGAATGATTTAACATGCCAGTCTTTTCTCAGCTGTCATCTATTTCAGGAATTTCAAATCTTTCTAAATTAAACTTTTCTCCTTCTTGTCTGGCTTCAGAGTGGGGGAAAATTTTACTGGAATAAACAAATAAATCATTTTAGTAAAATCATACTGGTGGCAGGGGGGAAAAGGTGAAGGAGAATAGAGTAACTACTTTAACTCAATGAAATATTGACATGGATAAGCGAAAGAGGGAATAAAAGGGAGAGAGGACATTTGATTATCCAGCATCCCAAATGTGCAGTGTTAACAAAACTTTCCTGGCGAGGGATGGTTAGCAATTGACTTGGTATGTCAGGATTAAGAGCAATTGCTCATCCTGCTGGGAAGCCTCATTGCTCAGGTGATGGAGCGAGAATTCCCTCTTTATTCAGCAGCCTCCCTGTGAGCCAGGGAATCAGGTCCTAATGTCAGGCTTGGGCAGGGAGACTGGCAAGTTCTCTCTCCCAAGTCTGAAAGAGAATTTCTCCTAAAAGCTGATTCTGCATGGTGGAAGCCAGGGTGAGTGCTGCCCTTACACACAATTCCTTTATCATGGGTCCCTTAGGAGGGAATGACAACTCCCAGCCGTTTGGAAGAATTTTCCCATGACTGTTCGAGATGCTTCCCTCTCACATCAATCTCTTAGCAGTTTCTGCTGCTGTCCACTTGTTTCCTCCTTGTCTTTTTCCCTTCTCTGCCTTGTCCTGGATTAGAACTTCTTCCATGTCACAGCTGACTGGTGCTAGCACAGGTTCTCTCTCCAGGGAAGCTGGAGGCACCTGGTAAGATAAATCCTGCTGCTAAAAGCTGCGGACAGTGAACATTAAGCAGCAATTAGTGTGACCTGAGCTCTTTGCAGTGGCGCAATACCAGGAAACTGGATAGCGTGCAATTCCCGCTGCTGGATTTACTGCAGTCGCCTGGTGCGGGGGAGACAAGGATGGGAGTGAGCTGCTGGTGACTAATTGTATTTCCTCAAGGGCCTGGACTTTTCTTGAAGGTCTTTCTCAAGGCTAGACTCATCTAAGGAACTCCTAGCTTCTTGACAGATCACCTGTCTGGCTTCTTATCTGCTGCTGAGCGGTGACTCTCAGGTGGGATTAAGCACCCTACAAGGCAGAGTCACCAAAATTCAAAGACATTGATTCACGCTTGTGGATGGTGATGTGCTTTTCAGAGGCACAGGCCTTTGAAGAAGCAGCAACAATGGATTTTGAACTGTTTTCAAGGAATAGGTGAGAGTGGAACCATGCCAGTTTTAATCCACAGCAGCTATGGTTTTATTGTTGGGTGCCAGACTAGCAGCTGGAGAATGCTGGGGAGCATGTTGAGCTTTGATGTTTCCAAATTGTGGTCCTGGGGGATTTCACTGTAACCAAAAATATTTGAAGTGCTGGCCTCTTGCCACAGCTTAGGATGAGGAATGTTTCTGAAACCCTTCAGAGATCTATATGGAACTGGAGTGCGTTTTTCCCATGCAATCCCAGGCAGGACTGAGACGGATGTACTGTGGAATTGTATTACTGTCTTAGGACATCTCTAATTCACAACCCCAGGGCAACAGCAAAATACTAAGGACCAGATTTTCAGGATGTAACTCTAACTGAATACCTCATTCTTATTATCTTGGGGAAAAGGAATATCCAGTAGTTCACATTTCTGAAGTGCAATATGATTTCCAATCCCTAGACTTTTACGAAGTGCAAGAGTGACATAAGTTTGGTTTGTGTATACACATCTCTGCTTCTGTACATGCAAAAAGTCCTGCAGAAAGCAAGGATTTTTTTTTTTTTAATAAGGCAGTAATATGTCTCCTTCTAAAGTGGCTGTAAAGGTAAAACCCAGAATGCAAGTCATTAGATTAGTTGTATTTAATATGTTTCTAATTCTGGCCTGAAAGGAATTAGTGTAACAGCTGAAGGAAAAATAGGGATCCCATTTTGTTGTTCTTCAGTGATGATTAAAAAGAAATTGCTTATATCCATTAGGAAATTGTGAGTTCTGGAACTCGTCAAATGTTATCAGAGAAGGAACTTTGTCACTCGTTGGTGTTGGTGTGTATTTAATCAGCAAGGTTCAGTGGGGCATTGTCCATATACTTTATAAAGAAGCCCTATGAATGGAGAGCTTTTCCCTCTCTCCCTTCACAGCCCCTTATCATGCTTTTCCCTTCTCACCTTCATTCCATGTCTGTGCCTGCATTTGGCTTGCAGAGCTCTCACACAGGTCACTGAGAAGCTTTCAGCCAAGAAACGGGTTTAAGAGCCAGTTTTGCAGTAGACAATTAGTCTCTTCTGGCAATATCCTAATTAATCCTGTTATTAGGCTTTGCCACTAATTGCTGTAGGAGAGGTCCGGCCCTAATAAAAGCCACCCCCTTTGGCGTGGTGCCTCCAGCGCAGCCTGACCCGGGTGGTGGAGCGGCCGACGCTCTGGATGGAATTCTGCATGCAGGAATTTGCCTTTGCACCGCTCCGCCGGCCACCGCCGCAGATGGCAGCCCACGAGGAGTGATGTGGTGTGGAGCTCCTTCCTGGATGTCTGGGCCATTTGTTTCGGGGGCCGGGACCACGCAGTGTGTGCTCAGTGATGCATCCCAGTCTTCAGGTGCATGATGTGCCACCGCAGTCTGCTGTGGATAAAAGGCTTTAGATTAAAAGCCTTGATCACCTCCCGTTAATGCTTCACGCCAACGGGGCTTTTAAAAGATTGTCTCGATGATAAAATGAGTGACCTTCAGATCCAAGGGTTTCAGAAGTGCCAGCTATGCCCTCCCATTAGATTATTATTACCGGTTATAATGTCCTGCTATAAATTGGATAAGACTGGGTGTAACACTGAGACTGAGTTCATCCGTTCTCCCCAGTCCCCATTTTACTGGGACCGTGTTTCTCTTTGTGCTCACTGAACAACAGTTCACACCTTCACAGTTTCCTGCACTTCTCCCTGAAGTTTGCTCCTCAGCATTTTTTAAGTTGGGTCGAGTGCTCCATCATCCGAGGAGCATGCTTCAGTTTTCATGCTAATAGCAACTGCCAGCCTTGTGTAAGCGGTGCCGGGTGCTTCTGGCCCATCAGCCAGATCCGGTGTTTTCCCTGATGCGGCAAAAAATGGGAGAGCATTCTCTAAACAAGGGCAGGAGGGAGGGAAGAGGACAAACAAGTGACTGTAACAGTGCTTTTGTGTTGCAAATTGCATGTCAAACAGGAACCTCTTGTTTTTCAGGAGCTACGTGTCCTTGAATTGGCTGGTGCTCACCTCTCTTGCTGAGCTCTTCCTGCTGAATCACACCACCTCACCTGGCTGTGCTACGTGTATGATGCAGCAAGGAGGAACAATGCTGGGTTCAAGAGGGTCTCTGAAACTTTAATGAAATTTTTCTGAACTAAGTAGGGCACCAAGCAAGTCTGAAAACCCTGTCTGTTGCTCATGATATGGGAACATTTGGATGACTAGTTGTTATCATTAATTTTTCCTTCCCTGGCTGTTCTGTACAGGCTTCTGCTATCCAGTCCTCTGCCAGAGCCTGATTTTGCAGCCCTCCCCTGGGTGGGTACATCTTGATTTGGTGAGTGCTGCAGCAAGCCATGGTGACCACTGGCAATTCAGGTTACACACTTCAATTGCTGGGCATGACGCCCTTCATGCTTTTCTGGCTGTGTGTATCAGACTCTGCTTTGCTGTGTGGCTCTGGAGCAACCACAAGTTGTACAGTTTCAGAAAGCTGAGAGTGTTTTCAGCATCTCTCCAAAAGCTCTCAGCATGGTGCAGTGTTGGGCAGTCTTCATTACTCGTGCCCCTGGTGTTAGATTGAAATCAGTAAGGCTTCCCCCTTATCTTAATAGCATCCCAAATGGTTGTAGCAGGTATAAAACTCCGTGCTTGGTCCTGCTGGCAGTTTACAGCCCAAGATTTGCCTTGGACATGGCATTTCCAGCAGAGGGTTTAACCTGTGGTCCTTATTCCTTGCCAGTTGAACCCTTGGGTGTGAGATGCCTGCAAAACACCTTCTGACCTCTCCAGAAATGTGTTCCTTTAGACCAAGGAAGGTGACTGTGGACAGTAACAGAATTGATACACAGAGGGTGAAAATCATCCGAGAAACATCTTTTCAGTTCAAGGGAGTGACTCTTCCACTTCTATTCACTGATTAACACTGAGTTAGTGAGTGTGCTACAGACCAGGGGAGAGAAATTACTCATGAGATGAGGCTGGCAGGGTTTGGCTCAGCTCCTGTATCCCATCTCTCTGCTGGCCTTTGCAGCTCACCTTTCTGCATTTACTGCTGAGCTTTATGGGTTTGCAGAATGATTTCTGGAGCTCTTTCAGATCAATACACAGTAGCTGTCCCTCTCTGGAGGGCATGTTCTGACATGATATTACCCTGTCATCGGTTCTTTTCTCAGTTTATAGCTTTCCTTAATATTTAAATGGGTTTCTTGCTGCAGTGCTTGTGCCCCGTTTACCCAAATAATCTATAACTCAATGACTTCTAAATCCACTTCACAAGTTGTTATATTCATTATAAATGAGTTGTAGTGCAACCTGCATCTCAAGTAGATATTCTCATCTGGAGGTCTGTGCTGAGATCCAGCAGGAGCAGTGAATATATTAAACCCATAAAACCCCCAAGACATCCCGTACCATACAAAATGAGCTCTAACTACAGACTTTATTCCTCCTTATCGCTTCTATTCACCAACCATTCAATGAAAATGTATTACACACACACACACACACTAGGCAGCTGTTCCTGCAGCCACAGCACCTCAAGCAGCTCCTACCAAGGTTTTGCAAGTGGCTGGCACTTCTAGCAAGACTGTTTGGAGATGGCTGAAACTGCCGGTCCCTGCAATTATCTCTGTGAGACTTAAGTGCTTGTGCAGGAGGGACCCAGCCCAGCAGCACTGGAGGGTCCAGCATATGTGTCAGGCTTCAAGCCCACGCCTGGTCTCACTGATGTCAGTGGCACCAGGCTCCCTGGCTGCTTTTTCCCAGTTGAAGGGGCAGCTTGGTGTTGACTGGCCAAGGATTCAGACATGCCTCTGTGTCTTTGGGGGCTTTATTATTGTCACAGTCAGCTTTATCTGCCCAAAGGCTTTGTCTGGTAGGGTCTTAGCTACTTTTTAATCTCAAATCCTGGCTGATTGCTGTGCTAAAGCCATCTTCACTCCCAAAACACTGTTTATCTGAGAATCCTGCATAGATGTTGTTCTCAAGATTTAACTTCCTTTTTAACTCCGGTTTTGTGTTGTGTGGTTTGGTTTTTTTGTTTGGTTGGTTTTTTTTGTTTGGTTGTTTTTTTTTTTTTGTTTTTTTTTTTTTTTTTTAATTTTTAAAATTTTTTTTAGCACCATGGAGTAGTAGATTTAAAATAGATTTTTAAAAAAGGAAATCTGGAGTTTGGAAGAGACTCCATACCCCATTCTGACATTGAATGCAGGAGAAATATTAGAACTTGGCAATATTCCTTTGCTTGTAAAATCTGATAGATTTAGATTTGACTGGTTTGCCTTGGATTGAGTAGGAATGTTATTAGTGTATGACATTCTATGAGCTCTAATGCTATTTAAAAAGTCCTAATGAGAAGGGTGCTTTTGTGTCAAATTCTATTGTTTTTTAATTTCCTTTTCTGCCTTTTGTATTTGAAGAGCACTAAAAATATTTTTAACAGCTAAGGAGGGAAATAGACCTTTGTCTGAAGGAACTGTGGGAGTAGGGGAGTCTGGGGGAAAGCGATGGAATTTATTTGGTTGGTAGCTTTTACTGTATGGATATGTTCCCTTGTGAACCAATAAACTGGGGAGTTTGCTTGGCTTACAGCTGGGGCTAATTGGGATCTGAGTTTGCTGACTGGCCTCCTTCTCTTTCCAGTCAAGAGTCATTATCTTTCCTGCCTGTTGAGACTTTTGTGTGATTTACGGGAAAGTATCAGCTTAAAGGACAAAGAATTGAGATTATCAGTTTGTACAGTGGTGGGTTTTTAAAAATGGTCTCTAGATTAAATGCAGTCTCCCTGTCCATAAGAAATGGTAAGATCTTGTGCATTTTGGTTTTGGTTGGACACACAGTTTCTGAAAAAAATAGTGTACGGAAATATTTATTTATTAAAAAAATCCATGAGGAAAAAATGCCCTTAAAATGGTATTTTTTTAATCCAAATAAAAATATTTAGTTTGCTAAACTGAAGCTCTTTGTTTTGAACATTATTAGATTGGGTCTGTCTGTGTCCTAAAATCACTGCTCACTGCACAGACTTGGCTCCTTTACTGGTGTTTCTGCTTTGACTGGGTTTTGATCCTATAGAGGCATCATAGGAGATATATGCTTGGTATGAAGCCCAACCCGCAAAAAGGATAAGAGCAATGGACTCACAAACATCCACTTGTAGTAGGCATCAAGGACTGTAAACTGATGCAGTTGTGCCAAACAGCCTTGAAGCAAGCTGTTTCTAACAGCGTTAAAATACGATCTTTCATAGTTTAAATAATCTTTGAACTTAAATTCTGAAAAGAACTCTGATATTTTTGCTTTTTCTCCAGCCTGGAGAAGAAAACAAACAGCCAGTGATCAGAATTCACTGTGGAATATTAAATCTGATTTTATTGTTCTGTTTTAATACTACACATACAAGCAAAATTGATCAAGACCTGATGCTTCTGAGTTATATCTTATACAATTTTATGACTTTTTAAAATATATTTTGAAACATTTCTGCTCCAAAAGCTTGACAGGTCCCTGCACAGAAAGCCTTAGGACATGGAACTCCAAATATACTGTTTCATTCATTCTCACTAGCCTCTTAAAACCTAGTACATATTTTATGCCAACAGACAAAGAGACTTTTTCTAACTGCAATAAATCTGATGATAATTTACTTTTTATGAAGTCTTATGTAATGCACTGTTTATCTCCTGGATAGAATTTCTTTTTGACTTCTGACTTAGTTGGAAGCAGAAACAATTACTCCTGCAGCAGGGAAAGCTGGTCCTTCTGCAAGTGCTCCCACAGCTGTGTTTGCCTCTGCTGCTTTGTGTGGATGGGAGATAACACAGGTTCTCAAGAGCTTCTACACCAGCCAAAAGCTGGGGTTTAAGGTGGGTTTCGCTGGCTAAGTCTGGTGTACAGATTTAGCCAAACCACCCAGAAGACTGGAAGTATTCCAGTTTGCACCTTCCCAAAGGCTGCCTGGGCTGGGTCCCAGGGCAAGGAGATGCGCTGCTTCAGCTGCAGCTGGAAACTTCACCTTGAGGCCCTGAAGATGTTTGCTCAGCTAACTCTTTCCTAGAATAAAGCAAAAATGGGTCTGAGTCATGAGGCCTGACTGGTGCAGAACCCAGTCAAGTCGCTGGTGAGACTAGTGTGTCCTCACCTGTTATCTCCAAAAGTGAAGGAAGCTCAGCATCTTGCACAACGCAGCCATTAAAAACTCTCCCGTGACACTGCTCACAGCATCATGCAAAGTATCAGCCATCAGCAAATAATCATTGTTAATTGTGTCCAATAGTGGTTTCAAATCCATTGCTTATTTTCTCTTTTCAGATGTTCTACTCTGGTTTCCCAAAGCTGAAGTTGTAAAACACCTTGCAAAAGGCAGATCTTGCAGTATAATGTCTCTTCCTCTTTGAAAAGGATAAAGTCCCATAAATCCTGCACAAGGGCCTCGTCTTTGCCATCATCTAGCCCAGGCTATAAACTTAAGAAACAAAAAAAAATCAGCTCAGGCTGTGGATGCCTTATCCCTAGAATTAATTATTCAGGTTTTCGTCATTATCTCTTGGCTCTTTTGCAGATATTTTTTTCCAAGTTCATTTAAGAGAAATCTAAAAAAAAGAAGCTTTCATTGCATTATCAAACGTATTTCTGTACACATTACAAAAATACCTCTCTGTATAGTTCAAGGATCTATCATTGTTCTATTAACTGTGTGACATCTGCATATTGGCACATGTTTCATGCCCTGGTTGTTCTCGAGGGACTATAGCACTGTTCTATTGCTGGCACAGCCATTATTCCAGGGTAACTGGTGCACAAGGGCAGTGTTATATTAAGTGCAACATATGCTAGAAATCAGAAATGGAAATGCCTCATCATTGCAATAAGAGCACTAAGCCAAGGCTTAGTTAGCAGCTGGGACTCAATATAAAAATAGTAAACCTGGGTGAGAAGGGCTCATAGGAGAAAAAGGCAATAAAAGAAGCGGGAACTTCTAATTTTAATTTTCAAAACCCACTGGGGAAAGCATTCTTGCGCAGATTTTTCATCAACATAGAAACAATGAACCCCCAAAACAAGAGTGCTGAAATCTTCAGTGAAAAGTCTCAAGGGTTTTGGCTGAATGCTCTTGTTCTCTTCTGAAGTGGTTGTTCTTTTTTCAGTTAAAAATGGAAAAATTCTGCCTTTTATCAAAACCTGAAGTTCAAGCAGAAAAGGGAAAACTTCAGAGATGAAACTTCCACATCTTTTCAATTTTGTTTGTTGTTTTTTTTTTTTTTTCTTTCTCTCCCATGGTTGTTTGTAGAGCCTATTACTAATACTGTAAGCTTTTTTGGGGCTGGGGGAGGGAGCTGAAAAGGGTAAATATATTCCAGAAGAATATCTTATAAATCTGTATTATATCACAAAGGAAAATGTCTTCATTGGCCCTGAAATAACCCAGGAAACCTAGAGGTAGGGATCCAACTGCACTGCCCCTAGACTGGATGTGGAGCAGGGGACTGGGAGCTCATGCCCCAGGAGGGCTTTGGCATGGTTGGCACAGCAACAGTCTCCTTTGCTCTGTAGGGAGCTACCCAGCTTCATAACAGTTGGACTTGATTATATTAAAGGTGTTTTCCAGCCTTAATGACTCTGTGATTCCCAAATGACTATAAACAGACTGCTGTGAGCTCTGCTGCTCCACCTGTGGCCCCTTTCTGTGGCTGGAATGGATGGTCTGAAACTTATGGCCCACATCAGGAAGAAGCAGCTCCAAAAATAGTTATAGGCTAAACCTGGCCAGGCATGGCTCTTTGTTTTGGAGTAGTCAAGCTGGATGAACTTCTGACCTTAAATCCTTGAAAGATCAGTGATGATCCTTTTGGGGCTGTATGGAGAAGGCTGTAAGGCTGAAGATGTCTAGAAGGGAGCAGCCTGTGGGATGTGGTTTTTGGTAGACACTTTTGTAGAAAACTGTGGGTTTTATTAAACTCTTCAGTCAAGAAACCAAAGTAGGGCAGTGGTTCTTTGCTTGAGTTTTAGGTGTTTCTCGAATCTCTGTCCTTCTGTGCTTCTCTGATGTGCCCCCTCCTTTTCAACACTTGAATCTTCTCACATATCCTCTCCCAGAGCTTTGATGCTCTATGGGAAATGCAACACATTTGAGGATCTGGCACTGTAGACAAATGAATAGAAAAAAGGGAACTAGAGTTCCTATCAGGATATACCGCTTCTATTTTTTGCCAAAATACTTCTTTTCTTGAAAGTTTTTTTGGGGGGAAAAAAGTAATTCACAGAAAAATTCTAATGAGTGGTAGTGCCATTAACAGTTTCCACTTGAAATTTTGTTTATCTGTTTATGCCAGTCTGCTGGTTCTCTGTAAACTGATGTACAAGGATATGCCATGGCTGGTGAGCAAACTCAGAAACCTGACTCTATTGCTGGCCTTTTCCACTGGTCTCAGGAGCCCCTGGTGTTTTCATGCTGGGATATTCATCTGTTTGTTTATTCTAAAGTCTTCAAGTCTGATGAACAGTGCAACTTTTCTGTTAGATTTGGAAGTGATGCTTCACTGCAACACCAGTTTGTAGTCCCAGACTTTATTACTATTGTTCTTGTGCGAACTGAATGGGCTGATGATATTGTTTGGTTTTTTTTCTTTCCTTGTGTCTTCAGCATTCACGCTCTTTTCACAGCACTACTGCTTCTTCCAAAACATATCTCACAAAAAAAAAAGTCCACAGACTTGCTGGATCTGACCAGAGCCATGTGGACAGTGTTGATCTAGCCCCTGCCAGCCTGATCAGTGTCACTGTAAGAAACCAGGTGTTCACTGAGGGTATGTAGGAATATCTTTCCTATACAAGCTGGAAAAGCTGCCTTGACAAATTGCTGGTCGGAAGCGTGGCTGGGAACACTGATTTACTGTTGTAGATGGTACCTGCAGCCCACACACCTCACCTAAAACCTCCTCAGCCAGGTGTCCCAAGTGTCACACAGGGCCTGTAGCCTGAGGAAGGCTGAAAGCACAAGCACCCCTGCATGCCATGTAAACCTTCTCCTGGCCTTTGAGAGAGGCACTGGTGCAGCACGGGCTTCTGCTGGTGGTGGGGCTGTCATAGATGTGCGCTGGTCCTGAACTTTTTACTGGGGTGCATTGCCGTGGGTATCATATAAAAGTGTTCCTTGAGGGAGCACTTGTAGCAGCAGAGGGTAGAAAGTTTGGGAATCAGTTCAAGGATGCCCTAAAAAATTTCCATCATCCTGCTGTGTGGTATCAGCACAAAGAGCAGTCAATGATCAGACTTGCTCCATCCTGAATTTGCAGACAACTCTGTTTCATCAGCCCGGCGCTGCCAGGCCTTTGAAAATGCTGATGGGCGAGGGAGGAAATGAGGCACACGAAGACGGTGCTATTGTGGTGAAGTCATGACCTTGCTGACCTCTGGCCCCCGGCTCACACAAACAATGCTGTGACCAAATAAGACTACAGCCTTCAACAGATGGAGAGTCAATACAACATCACTGAAGGATAATATATTGATTTCGTTTAAACAGCCAAGAAAACCCAGAACACACCAGTTATAAAGAACATGTTCTGCCCTCTAAGTTGACCTCTTAGAAAATTTGAACACAGCTATGTAAAAAGAGAGAGAGAGACAGAGGAGATGCTCATCAAATTAGGAGAAGAAATTGCCTGAAAATGGTATTTGGGAAATGGAGCTAGACAATTTTTAAATAATAGAGTTGGAAACACAATGAAAATAGCCCTATCAAAATAGAATATATATGACAGAATTTTTATAAAGCGTCACAAGGCTTCTGCAAATACAATATGCAAGCTGGGAATATTGGATTCCAAATAATAAAAAGCTCCTAGTCAAGCTCCATCTCATTGCAATGAGCTGTAGTGGCTTTAGGCAGATGCTAAGAGGTTGCAAGAAAGTGCTTAAGCAGTCTTACATAAGAGATAAATGTGATGGATCCACGTGCAATAGAAGCACTTTTGGGATAAAAAGAATCTTCCAAAAATCACAGTAGAGGCAAAGGTGGAAGCTGTGATGGATTAATCTGTGTCTGCTGTATGAACTACAGCATAAGAAAACAATTAATCTCAGGCCATATAGTGAGTAGACTATGGAATCAAGGATGTTTCACATTTGGAGACCAAATGCAAGGTTAGAACTGAAAAAGGAAGATTCTTGAAGAAAATATCCTGTGGGTATCGGATCCAGCCGCTCTCCACAGCTGTACCCGTGATTTTCCATGTGCTGAAGAAGCATTTGCAGGTGCAGTCCTACCAAAAGGTGAGATGATGCTGCACAGACCAGGCCTGTTTCTCATCCTAGGTATGCAGGTATAAGCTGGATTGCATGGCTGTGCACCCAAAGTGAGGTCTGGATTGCTCCATCAGGCACAGTTTACTGCAAGGAGAATTTTAGGCAGAAAGCAGCACTAGAGCAGCTCTGTAATGGTGCACACACACACACACATACACACTCCTGTGATGAATAGAGACCTACACAGGCTGTCTCTCCTTCTGACTGCATAGTTACCCATTCCTAGCCCAACACAACTTGTGATGCATCCAACTTTTTCATAGAATACTTCCCAAAAATAAAATGGAAAGTTTAATCCTCCCCCCCAACACATTTTTTTTTTAAACCTTCCCAAATGATGTTTCTTTCTGCTGTAATTTAGGATCTGTATAAATATATTCTGCTGCAAAGGGTGATAATTACCACGCCCACACAATTTTATAATACACACATCTAATTGTAGTACAGTTATTTGTGGCAGCCAGGCACTGAAAATATACTTTTATTGTATGCCTCTAAGCAACAATAAAAAAGTCTTTTTACTGCTACCTGAATGTATACTTTCAGGGCATTTTTATTTCACCTAACTAATCTGCTTTTAGATTTTTCTCTTTTTGTGGCTTTCAAAATTTCTCTTCTGCAATTAAAAATATAGGTAATTAGTAGGTGCATAAAAAGACTCTTTGGGAATGTCTCATCAGTGTGTCACATTGCCTTGTGCAGATGCCCAGCTGGATCCAAAAAAGGTGAAAGACTTTCCCATTGGTACAGCAGAAGGAAATATAGACACTGCTATTTCTTGTGGGTCAGCCTGGTCAGGGCACGACTTTGACCGAGACAGGGGGGATAGTCAAGGTCTATTTTCATCCTTTTATGGATGTCTTGCCAAAGGAGAAGGCAAGTCCTCCACTCCCTTTCTTTCCTAAGAAGCAACAGCGTTTTCCACAACTAACCCTACTCCTAGAGGTTTTATCTGCACTGTCCAACAAACCAGTGCCATTGTTTGCTCTCACATCCTGATCTCTTGATTGCTAGCGCTCCATGAATGTCAAAAAGGCCCTCAGAGGCAATCAGCTATTTCTCTTCGAATGTAAATCCCAGTATTGTTCCGGGAACCGCTTGCTCCAGGGGCTGTTCCCTACAGGCAGTCCCTATAGTTACCTTGTCTCTGAATTCCTGTCCTGATCTACCCAGCCTCTCTCTGCCTGTGCCCATGAGGGGCAGCTCATTCCTAAATCGCTTCCCAAAGCCTGGACTTATCAGAACTTGTTCCAGGATTTGCTGGAGAAGGAGGCCTGAGCCTGAAACGCTCACTTCCTTGTGTAGTTTTAGCTCCCCAGATTTAGGATGCCTGAAAGGATTATATGCTGTTACCAGAGGTCTTCACCATGCGAACGGAGTGTGATATCCTTGCTGCTCACCTTTTGCAAGGGGGAATGTCTCGTCAGTGTGTCACAATGCCTTGTGTACTTGTCAGAGTACATCCAGTGCAGTCGGAGGGAGCTTTGGGTCAGATCACCAGGGTTCCTACCTCTGGCAATTTTTAAGTCCAGGCAGAAAACTAATCCCCTTGGGCAGAAAGCATAATTTAACAAAGTCCTTAGTGAGTCACAGGGAGAGAACTTGCCTCTGCTTGATGGAAGGAGACAGAAGGAAATGGCTGTGACACCTAGAGCGAGACATTCAAGGGATGTGTCCTCCTGTGCAGTGTAAGGGATGCTGAGGGATGAGTCAGGCTGAGTTTTAGCAGGCACTGTGCAGAGCAGTGCCTCTGTGCTTCTTCGGGAGATTTACCCTCTTGAGGTTAAGCTGCGGCAATTTTGACTGCAGAGGGGAAAAATAACTCAGTTCAAAGGCAGAGTTTCAAAGTCGGGCTCATATGTGGGATTATGGCAGAAAGAGGAGGGCTGGGGGCAGAGGCTAGAAGGGGGCATGGTGAGAGCTGGCACGGAAACTGTGTGTGGCAGCCTGCTCGGCAGCCGGCAGCAGCACAGGCTCCACATGGTGCCAGGATGTCAGAGCACGCTCTCAGCCATATCTGTGGATGCCTGCATCTCAGCTTCATGGGTTAGAGCAGGCCTTTGCCAGTCTCAGCTCCTTCTGTCCTTGGGGTGTTCCCTTTCACCCTGTGGAGAGAACTCTCCTTGAAAAGAATGCAAAAGCCCCTAGTTCTCAAAGGTAGTGAAATGGTTTGAATGTACCCTTGTACCACCCTGCTTCCTCTGAGTGGACTCATGTAATTAGACCCTCTCGCAGCGCAGAAACCCCCTGCCCTCTGCCCTGCAGCGGCTGTGGGACCTGCAGGAGCCCTGGAACTTTCCAGCACGGTGGCATTGTCAGGACCCCACTGTCCTTGTGCCACCATGCTGTTCCTTGAAGGGCAGCCTGCACCTCTCCTAAGGCTAAAGCAAGGGCAGGACCAGGCTGCCAAGGCTCTAAGGGCACAGCTGCAGCCTCCTGTCACAGCTTGTTGCAGGAGGCAATTAATCTAATTGTCTAATTTGAGGGACCAGGTGGAGATGCCCCTTGGAACCTGCCTCCATTCTGGACCCTCTGACCCTCTCTAGAGTGGGTTTCACCCTGAATTGTCCATGTCCTCCTGTCCTCATTTCTTCTCTTCCTCATTTCTGCTCTCTCTCTGAGTTTCCGGAACAGATCCCAGCATCAGCCCCTCCAGTCCCTTCACCCCTTCATTGTTCCAGCTCTTCCTAAAACCAGTTTTCAAATCAGCTCTAACTGTGAATCTTTTCTTCTGGATCTCTACTTCCTACCTGATCTATTCCATGACTGTGAGCATTAGGATATGGAGATATGGAGATATCACTATGGCCCAGCCCCAAGGACTTTTGTTGCACAATCACACAGCAAACTCCCAAAACCTCAGCCTGGCCCAGCATCCCCCACTCTCTACAATACGATGTCAGTAATAACTTTGTAGTCTAGCAGTCTTCATTGATTCATTTGGATCATTTTTGAATAATCTTGCTCAGCACCTTTTTTAATTCCTAGCTAATATTGATTAGAAAATCTGGAAAACATTAGTTCATTGGAGGTAAACAAATATGATAGAAGTCTTGAGGAGAAATATGTCAGACATGTCACCAAAAGATAGGTCAAGTATTGATTTTTGTTGTCTCCATGCCAATGTGAGCCAGGCCACACTGAATGAACAGTTGGAGACGTGAGGAGACTGCAGAAAGTCACTGCTTTAGGGGCTGTTACACTGACAGCAGGGTGTGAAGCCTGGGATGCTGTGGTTGTTGCTCAGTGAGAAAGGTGGCACAGCCCTTGGGGAATACTAGCAGGTCTCTTCAAGGGACCTTTCCTACAAAGCTTAGCTGGAATTTTTTTCTCTGAGAAAATGCTGTTCCTGTTTTTTTGGGTCTGATCTGAGAGATGAGCTTGGGGAATGCCAGTTACCCTGGTGGCAAATTAGGTGGCAAGTACCACTGGCTCTTGTGCAGTGCAGTGCAGGTGCAGAGCTGCTCAGTGCTGGGAGGGTTTAATCTCAGCAGGGATAAGTCTGAAGCAGGCTGGAAAATCTTCCCAGCGTAGATATGCAGTACATTCCCTCCGAGTTGCATTGCTGTGCTTGTGCTCCAAGACACAGGACCCCAGGTGTCCTGGCTTTCGTGTCTGCTCTGCATTCCTTATAAGTTATTGAGTGATTGGGAATTAAAAATATCGCTGTGAATATTCGGATTTGACAAGTACGTGCACAGATAATAACAGAAAGCTTTTATTATGGAAATAGAGATCAAGTTAAAAAAACCAGAACCCTGTTTATTAAAGCTTTGGTTGCACTGTGATGTGTTACACTTGGTGACTCACCCTGGGAGTCATCGGGACACGAATACTAATGCTGCAGGGCAGGAGGCTGGGTCATGAACAGGGAAAAATCATTCCAGTTAGGAAGATGACCAAAACCAGCTCTGCTCATCCGCTACCTGCAGCTCTGCCATGAATAATGTGCAGAGCACCTTATCTGTACCCCTAATCTGTTTAAAGGCATGACTCACACATCAGGCCCATGCCAAAAGATGACGACGACAGATCTGAATGCTGGGGCTGAGAAGCCCCCTCTGAGCTACGTGTCCCTTGGTCCTGGGCTGAGCCTCGGAGCCAGCGATGACGCTGCAGCCCCAGTGCTTGGGGCATCTCTGCCGGAATGGCCGGGCAGCGCTGCGGGTGAGGTCACTGTCTCCTGCTGGTGCTCTGGTCCTGCCTCGTGGTGAGTGACCGGGAGGCTTGGAGCTGGGAGGGAGCATTCCAGCTGGCAGCTGAAGCCTGATTTGAAAATGCAACTGCATTAAGAGCGTGTAATAGGCTGAGAGATCCCCTTCCTTCTCAAGGCCAAGCTTTGTTAATTGGAAGGAGCTGGTCCAAGCAGCTGATAGGCACCCAGTAAATGCAATCTGTACCAGTGCCATTTCTGTGTGTACAGCTTGACTGGCCCATGCCTGCCTATTGCAAGGTACGAGGATTTGCTCCTCACCATCTTCAGGAGTGGGGAATTGCTGTAACTCACTTTTGACTCCTTTAAAAATAGTTCAAACCTGCCAAATCACTAGGAAGGCCTAGAGCTACTGAGCTCCTGTAAGAAATAAAATGAACACTGGCTCTTGAAATGACAAAGAACCAAAGTTTGTCACTGACAGGGTTGCAAGGATCCTTCACTCAGACAGCTGCATGGGAAAGATGGAGTGGAAGACGTGACAGGAACAAGGGAGACAAGTGGATTCACAGACTGGGACCTGTTATTGAACTGCTGTATAACCACAGGAGTTTATTCAGACATCCTCAGGTGCTGCAGGCTCACTGTGGAATATCTTGGCTTTCTCCCTTGCGGCTGCTGCTGCTTTTAACTCTGAAGCTTGCCTCTCTGAGGGATGTCTGTGTGGATCAGGGCTGGGTGATGCTGATGGAGTGTTGCAATATCCTTCCCACTGAGTGACAGGCAGCATATGAGTCATCAACTGGTACTGAAGCGAGGTGGGGAGGGGTGTGTGGGGTGGGCAACCATCTCTTTCAGTCTCATTTCCCCTTTGACAGGTCTCCCCAGGGTTTGTCACACACGAGGCTGGTATAGCCAGGGCCTCACTCTTGGTTTTATCCTGGGAACAGTAACAGAGTAATTGCCTATACAGGATGAGGAAATAAACATCTTGATGGTTCTTAGGAAAAGATTCAAAGAAGACCTCTAAAAATATATATAAAAGAAAGAGCTTCTTTCTTTTGTAGAAAAAGCCAGGTATTGCAGCATCTAAATAAGAGGAGCCTGGCCTCTGTTGCAATTCAGCATTTGGTGAGAGCAGGCTGTGGGGCCTGAGGCAGGTCAGCCCCTGGGGAGTGCCGAGGGGCTTAGCCAGGAGAGGTCTCTCACCTGCTGTCAGAGCCTGCAAGAGAAATCTGAGGGCTTTGGTGCCTAAGTGGTTTTCTGGATCTGCCTCTTGGCAAAACTCCTGCTTATTTTAGAGCACTTGGGAATTCATCTGCACTTTTCATTAATTTCCATTCTGAGATCCTGCCTTCACCCTGCAATGGGCAGAGGCAGCCAGGTGAAATGGCTGAACTGAATCCATCTGGATGAGGATTTTGAAGGAGTCTCTCATAAACAAGTTGATTCTCACATGCTGTTCAGACCTTCCAGCAGTGTTGTCCTAGACACTTCTTCTGAGACACGGGTTCTTACAGGGGTGTTGTGCCACTGGTCTAGAAACTCCCCAGGAGCTGCTGTACCCTCAGCAGCTTCAGCTACCAGGGGTGAGAGCAAAGAGCGTGACTGCCATTGCCTGTGAAGAAATGATAAATAAACAGCTCTTTCCCACTTCAGTGACTGATCCTCTCCCCTGCATCTTCAGCAGGAGGTGGGCCAGGGCAGGGTTGGAAGTGCTGCAAGACTTGTCCCTTGTTTATTCCCCAAATAAACCCTTTCATTTATCAGCTGGCATTTCGGCCCAGCTCTCTTTCCTTGGGGCTTGGCAGGAACTGAGATAGAAACTTTAGCTTGATGGAGGGGCTCTGCAGTAAGAGAAGTTTGGTGCTGCTGAAGGGTGCTGAGGGTTCCCTTTGCAGGCAAAGAAACCCTCACAACACATCGGCCTGCTCCTAACAGTTACCTCCCGATGTTCATTTACTTAGATTTCTGCCTCTTCAGTGGTCAAATGGGAGTAATTTAGTCATTATTTCCAGCAGCAAATTGACTCCATTAGAGTTCAGCTGACCGATGCTCCAGCTGCTAAAGGGGTGGGAGTGGTGCTGTCTGGCTGCTATAAATTAGACATCATCTGGGGTCCTGGTTTGCCTTTACATCTCTACTTTCCCTCTTTGCATCCCTTCCAGCCCAGCCCATGGTACTATGTTTTTTTAACCTTTCCTCAGCCCCCGGTGTCCCTTTCATTCCCGTGAGCACTGCCATGCTGGCAGGTTTGTCAGCTTTGTCATCTGCCCCTGAGCCCTCTGTGTGCGGGATACTCTCCTTTCAGGCAGTGTGACATGGGCGTTGCGGACACCTCATTCACTGAGCCCAATTTGACTTGTACCCTGCAGCTCCCCTTTCCCACCCTCCACCTTTGGTTCACAGCACAGTTCAAGTGGTGAGCCTGAGGGAGGGAGCAAAACCCCCCTCCCTTCATGACAAATTCATGCATGGGCACAGCTACCACCAGGCTTTGTGTCCAGGAGCAGAAACTCCAGCGACCCTATTGTGTTATATTGACCATTTGTTACATCTTTAAACTCCATCTGTTTAGGCTGAAATCCTTTTAATGACTGGACATGAACAATTTAGTGTTGATGTTTCAGGATAGAATTGGCTCATTTTGAACTTTGGTGCCCATTGTTCCAGCTGGTAAAGTGTGGACACTGGTTTAGTGACATGTACACAGCTTTGCTAGGGATCGTTAAGGGCTGGTGGCCAGCGCCATCAGGAGAGTCCAACAGATGTGATTTTCTTATCTCTGGCACCCCAAGGCTCTCCCTCTCCACTTTGCCTGTCCCTGTGCTGGGAGAGAAGCTCTTTGTTCTGCTGATTGTTTCATTCGGAGATTACAATTCTGTTGTTAAACACTTGTATTTTTCCATATATATGGAAAAGATATATTTTCTTAATATTCATCCACGTTTACTGTTCGAGTTTTTTCCATCCATTTGTGTCTAAACTGCTGCCCTCTATAGTATATGTCGATGCACAAAAGGGTCAGAGCCACAGGGATCTGCTCTTTGAGGTGAAACTGTTCAAATTGAATGGCCCTCAAACACCTCTGCTCTGAGTGGGTTCTGAACAATGTGTGGGTTCAGGAGTGGAAAAGAAACCACCCAGGGAACAAGAAATCACACTAAGTAAAAAACCAAAACAACCAAAAGTCCTGCTAGAGCTAAACCTTTTTATGCAGGTTATTTGGGGGATAAAAGCCCTCCACATTTCACTCTGTGTCTGCAAGGTACAAGTGCCAGCAAAGAGGAATGTGGCAGAAGGTGACCTGATTTTGATAACAGCTTTTTCTCAAGCATTTGATGTTTTCACTAGTTGTGTTCGGGGTTTTTTTGTTTGGTTGGTTTTGGGTGTTTGTTTGTTTGTTTGTTTTCTTTTCCCTGTAACTCAGGAGGGCAAAAATGAAGCACAGACATTGGAGATCTGGAGTTTATAGCAGATCTGGAACTGATCTGGGACTTAACTGTTTTAGCAGAAGGATTAGGTCTTTGAGATCCTCACTGTGTTTATGACTGAGGCATGGGGCCAAAATAACCTGAAAAACATTAAACAGTGCAAATTGGCATTTGACAAGAAAAGGGAGTTATCAAGCCTAAAATGAAATACATAAAGCACACAGAAATCCAGAACTCTGTAGGAAAGGAGACCGAGAAAGAAAAGGGATGTTTAAAGTGATATACCACAAGAAGTGACACACTAAGCTGAACATGCTGTGGATTCATAACACTGTCCTACTAGAAGATAAGCAAAGTTTTAGATGAGTCCTGTCACCTCTACTTCCAATAGTCATATTAGCTCTGACAGTGATCCAGAATTTTGTGGCATAAATTTAAGCAGTTTGCAGTGAAAGCATATTGCCACTAATTTCAATTATCTGTAATTCAGTGGAGTGAAGAGAACCAATTCCAGTCCTGTAAATGATCTGCTAAGGAGGGCTAGACGATGAGTTTCTGGTCTGGTTGTAGTTTGGTGAAGCACCACTAGGGTAGCACAAGCTGTCACCTTTTCCTGCTGAAAACAGGAATGTTACACACTGAAAGTCAGTGACATCTGTGTAAAGTGCCGGGTATAGCAAGGAAGATAAAGCTCCACATTACACTCAGTGTAGTGTAGTGCCATGCACATGAAGTACTTTGTGAGAATGAGGCTTTGAGTGTCTCAGGTTGGAAACAACAACTGCAAACAACAGCAGAGTTATGAAACTGTCCCTCTGTCGGGGTGCTATTGTCATTTAGAAAGGCACACATTCAGAGCAATGGGAAACATCTTCAAATCCCAGGAAGAGTGGTGGAAAAGGGCACTGAGAAAGTGTCAAATCCAACAGCCATAGCAAGCTGAAGTGGCTGGAGCTCGGCCATGACATGGGCAGAACTGATGGATTTACTGCTGCTGGGAAACACTTGTGCTGATACTACAGGGCGATCTGTGGGCACGTGAGAGAGGTGCCAGAGAGACTAATATAATGTTGGCTGAGGGAGGCAGTGTTACAGGTGTGTTTCTGAGTGTCTCTCTGCCCTCCAGAGCTACTTAGAAACCTGCATGTGCTCAGCCTTTTGCTACATAGAGCTGATGAGTCTGTGACACTGGGGATGCCACGGTCAGCAGATGGCACAGCTTTCAGTGACTCTCTCCCTCTTCTGTGCTGCATCACTTCCCACCAATGGTACAGACACCACCACTTGAGAACACCTCAGAAATAGCACTTTGGGAAAGAGTTTGGACTTCAAGTGATGGCAGATCTCCCGTGTTGCTGATAGGTGTTATTTTTGTAAAATAGCAGCAGCAAAGGACTATTCAGTGCTTATTTTCTGGCAGAGCTTATGTATTAGTAGCTGTCCTCATGTTATAGTCTTCTCAGCTGGATGAAAGGAAATCTTTATATCACATGAAGATATTCAGGTCTTTGAAGGCAGCCTTCAGTTGAGTGTTGCATTCCTCTGTCAAGCATTCTTACTGCAGTGGTGTACTGGCAATTTGAGATGGGGTGGGCTTTTTCCTGAACTTGCTTTGAAGGAAAAACTGAGGGAAGATGTCCCAATAGTTCAGGTGTCCACCTCTGGAAAGATGCATTCAGTCACCATCTCTGCTTTGGATGCAGCCTCTGGAGGGAAATGCAGCTTCTTTATTTCTTCTTTATACTTGACTTTGGCTGTTTAGGGTTTCTGACATGTCAGCAGAGGAGAGGTAATACCCATGGATTTGGAGGCTTTTATGAATTTCAGCAGGCCCTTCTGTTTTAGAAGGATGTACACAAACCAGCGTGCTTTGGGGTTTTCTGTAGGGAAATCAGGGCTGGGTGACCCTGAAATCAAAACTCCTCCATGAGTCAGAGACCCTTCTCTGTCAGAAATTGGTTAAATCCTGACCGGTAGTTTCTAATTTTCTCATCACGAGTTTCATGCCACAAAATGAAGCCCCCCACAGTGTATTCTGAACTGACCACTCCCTACACCTTTCTGCTGCACTTCCTCAGCTTTCATTAAACTTAAGGAAATCAAACTTTCGGTGTCTCTATAAATAGGCACCTTTTCATTATTGATTGAGGGTGAAATGCAACCATTTGCTGCAGTTCACACTTCTAGGGATATGGCATACACAACTTCTCATGGGCAACCTGTTTCACTGTCTCCCACACCTATAATCAAGAAAATACTTTAGGTATAGGGAGATGCCTGATAAAAAAAGAAGTACTGTGAAAGAATATCTTCCTTCCTTCCTTCCTTCCTTCCTTCCTTCCTTCCTTCCTTCCT